>JAPYZO010008066.1:0-11623 GCA_030522905.1 Torymus flavipes | reverse complement strand
CCAAAATGTTACACTCACACACACATACAATAAATAATAACAAACTATTATTATAAAAGAATAGCGTATGTTTATTAAAGATCATAAACACAGAAATAACACGTGTTAACAACACAGCGTCTCAAATCAACTAACTAATTCGAATCGGGAACAACAAACTAGTCGCTTAGCAACGCTTTTGTTTTTATGTTCGATGATGGTAAACGAACACATATAACAATACTTCTAGAACACTTTTTTTTAAAGAGGAGTTAATTCCCGACCACAAAAAAAAGTGATTTTTTATTTTTTTATTTTACGCGGCACTCGGCTTTTCTTTACTTACTTTACACGGAAAATTCGGACATCGAGGCCTCACTCGGACAGCATGCTGGGACTCATTATATTATTCAGTGCCTGGATTGAACTGTAAGTATTTTAAAATTATTTTATTCTTCCATTCTTCATCCCCCTTGGATAGAAAAATGTAAACACTTTAACTGCGTAAATTTTTATGCATAAACACACAGCCACTCGATATTAATTGCGCAAATTTTCATATCTATACTATATACTTCTATTTTTGTTATTTATATATATATATATATATATATTGCAACGAGGTGGATTCTGGGAAAATACGAAAAAATACGCGCCGGCATTGGGACTTGAACCCGAGCCGTCCGGATGATAGTCGAGCATCTCTACCGCGAGACTACCAACGCACTGTCACACTATGAGCTTCTTATCCATCATAACTCGTGATGGCGGTAATACAGGTACCTACCATGCGCCCGTTATATCACCCACCTAGATTTCGCGTACCCTGGACGCGATATCTACCAAGGCAACTAGGGCGCTAAATCGTGCCGCCGACTAGCATCCTAATCTCTTCCCGTTTACACCTCCCCACCCGAACGCGATCTATCAGTTCTCCTACTTCTCTACAGGAGACGTGATACTTCTCCATGCTCAACTGCCATTCAGGAGTAATCTCAACTGAATGCTCGTACGGGAGTCTCGTAGACTCTGTTCTACGTGGAGGGGGCTATCAGTATTTTTTGACTGAAACATGCGTGATGCGTACCTACACTCGCGCGAGTGACTCAACACTTGAGTAAGAAACTTTGTCTCGATTCTTGCAACTCAAGTCCACTTCACACGACGCTGGGGCCGTACCACGTAACGGTATGCACACTACGGAGACAATATTGCTTTCCTATGGCCGTATACCGCACAGACTTACACGTAGGGAATCCCTCGGGATCGTGATCCGCGTATCCGTTGATTATTTCGTTTGAATATGCATTTTCGTTTGAAAATGCATTCGGAGTCCCGGAGGTGTTTCTCTCCGATAACGGGACTGAATTCAAGAACGTCCCCTTAGAAGCATTCTTAAAGGAGAGAAATATGCACCATACGTTTACACCTCCGTATCACCCTCAAGTCAATCCTGTCGAGCGTGTGAACCGAACGGTGAAGACAATGATCATGTCTTACGTGGAGGAGAATCACCGGTCCTGGGATGAGAAACTTCATGAGCTGGCGTTCGCGTATAACACCGCCGAATACAGTTCTACCAAGAGAAGTCCTGCCATACTCATGTACGGCCGACAGACCGAACCGCCGAAGACACTAAGGCGAGAGGAGGACAGGTTGGCCGAAGAGCAAGGACAGCGAAAAGCGGTAGATGATTGGGCGGCGCGCATGGACAAGCTCCGCGAATAGCACGCTCGGGCAGCGACCGATTCGCAAGCGGAGCAGGTGAGACAAGCCAAATACTACGACGCTCGTCGTCGACCTCCAGAATTCTGTCTAGGCGATCGTGTATGGAAAGAGAACAAGGTCATATCCTCAGCAGCTGAGGGGCTATCGGCCAAACTAGCCCCGAAGTACGCGGGGCCCTACACGATTGTGAATATTCTAGGCGAAAACACCTATGAGATCCAGGGTGAGGGTGGCCGAACGATACGTCCTGTCCATTCGCAGCAACTCAAGCGATACATCTCCGCAGGAGAGCCCCAGGACTACTCGAATGAGAGTAGTCAGGGAGTAGCATTAACGCTCCCAACGAGGGATCATCCGACCGAGCAAACTGCGCCAGCGGGCGACATAGTTAGCGAGGAGGGTGTGCAGCCACGGGCAACGGCTAAGCGGCGCGGTCCACCTCGCAAGACCGCGCTATTAGTTAGGCCAAGAAAGCGTGCGAGCGACGGCCGGCCGAAGCGTATGGCCGGTCCAACAGAGCCCAAGCGAGGCCCAGAAAGGCCAAAGGGCTCAAAGAAGAAGCCAGCACCCGCCGATCCCGGGCAGATTAGCCCCCAAGCGACGAAAAGAAGTTAACTGTGCCGTCTAAAATGTGTCGTCAGTACTAACCTGTGTTTTTCCCGGTTCACCCGATCACTACTGACCCGTCCCCTGGACCTATTGTCCTGTTACAGAAGATGGAGGGCCATAATTTAGACGGTGCGGAGGCGGCGAAACTCGTCATCGCGGCGTTGATGCGCTGCAACCCCGAGCCCACCGTAGTGGAGTTTCTTAGTGGCGTAGTTGTAGGCATTGACGCCTTTATCTCAGCCCCCCGTCCGCCAGAAGACGAAGAAGAGCCCTCCACCGTACAAATAGAGGAAATAGTGGCACCGGAGCCGACAAGGACTACGACAGCCTCGGTCCCATCCAAGGCTGGGCCGACTCCGCTCCGACGACCGCACGCCCGTCAGGAGGAACCCGCCTGAGCCCCTGGCCCAAGGCGCCGGAGCAAACGGCCGGCGCGGCTCGCGCCAATGAGGAAAGGAGAGGAGAAGCTCCGACCCAGGCCCCTCAAAGGGCACCGACCGATGAAGTCGGTGCGGCCTGGGTCCCGGTGGAGTAGATGCTGGAAGAGGCGCGGCGCCTCAATAAGTCCTCGCAAGTAAATTTTTACTTATTTGAAATACTCGTGTGTAGTTACATTAATATATTTGAATAATTTATGAAATAACAATTAAATAGTGAACTACCTTAATACAGGGTAATAACCCCCTTAAAAGAAACCGTCGATGATTTCACCATTCCAATCTTCGAGCACGTATGTATAGAGATTTTGACGCGTCGAAACGGTAATTATATTGAACACTTCTTCGCTAAAATTCTTTTTTTTACAAATTGAGTGCCAGCCATTTTTTTTCGCTTGTTTTTACTCCATGTCTGTAAAGGTGACTCAACCTCTATAGGTGTAACTAGGCGTCATTTGGCCGTGTGCTATGGATTCCTCAATATCTGTCCAATTTTTAAAACTTTCGAATTATTAAATTTACCGGAGTTTCAGAAGAGTTGAAAAATTTTGTAAATTCCATGCGGCCTACAAGCGCCTCGTCCTGACTGTTCTTTTTCAATGTGTCGTTATATTTGAACGCTGGATTACACGACCATCTATAGTAATGGTGCCTGCGTTATCCCACTTAAGCCGTTCAGGTACCACGACTTTCCAATGCCGAAGCATGAGTCGCGCCTTTCGCGCGTATATTTTCGGTACTCTTACGAGTATAGCCTCCTCGGACAGCGGTGAAAGTGTCTCTTCGATCTCGTCTATTTCGGGGTGCTCATCGCATACCTCGCTGTGTTCGTTATCGTGGAAGAAAAGATACCGCCGTAAAATCTGTAGATAGTTTACGCACTTTTCGTAATCGTCCCTTGCTGCTTTTGATCAGCTTGTGTTTGTATGGTTTTTTCATTGGTATTCCTCTCCTTCTCATCCTTCTTGATTTTTTATTGCGATGTCTTCGGTGGTGGCTCCGGAACAAGGATCATCTTACGCGCTCGCTCCATGTTTCGACCCAAATATTTTTGAGAGAAGCGTTCCTAAGATTGGTGCCAGTAAGAGTGGTAAAAAAGACATTCCTTTTTGTACTATGACGCGTTTCATTGATTTCCAAGTATCTCTATCAACAGCGTGGATTAACTTCCGTAGCGTTGGTTTATGCTTACGCAATCTCCTCTTTTCAGAATCGCTCAGTTTTACGACCCTGTAAAACATTCACACACACTCGCATATGCATCTGACGAGTAGTATCAGGAGTGCGCGCTATAGCGACCCTGTGTCTTTTGTCCCCGTGACAAAAAGGGTTCAAGAGAGTAAGGTTTATTTTCGAGAAATGTTCATCACCGGGAACCATTTTACGACCTAAGTGTGCCATAGTTTTTTCCGACTGATTAAGACGTGCTTCATTCAGCGTGGTTTAAAGTACTTGGACATGTACGCAACGTGAGTACCGTCATTGGGGAATATGTTTGCCCAAAATCTAAACTTGTCTAAGCAGGCTTGAGAGAAATCGATATAAAGATAGGAGTGAAGTTCACGCGTGGCGTATAGATAGGCCTCTCGCAAAAAAGCCAAATCTTCCGGAAAAATTTGTCGTGCGAGGTACTGTATTTGAACTCTGTCGCGTAGATTTTTTAACAATACCAGATACTTGGTATTCAAACGAATATCGCGCTGTGTCTTACCTTTGTAAAATACCTTTTGCGTAAAGAATATGCCGCTAATATTTTTGTGATGACTACCCTTTGTAAATCAATCTAAAATAACATCGCTCGACGATTCACGCATGAGGTCGTCGAGAATAAGTAACTTTCTTTTCTCATTGTCACTCTAGTAATTCTGCAGTTGTGGCAGGCCCTCTCGAAACTCGATGGGAGGCCCGTTGGGTTTAAACTCCATTCTGTAGGTGTCTTGCCATTCGGCGTAATAAAACAGGACACGGTCGAAACGGGCGTCGCAGACCTCTGGTAGGTAGTGGAGAAAACATTTAAGGAATAAAGTTTTACCGCAACCTGTGGGTCCACACACGCAACAAGTAAAAAGATGCTTCCATAGCGTGACCATGTTTACAAATCCAATAAAAAAATTACACGCGGCCAGCCTCTTTTAAACCTCTAACTCGCTCGCGCTCACAGCTGATGACGAAGTAAGTGAGAAACATACCCACATGGTAATGTTACGATATTTACAATTCTCACGGTGGCTACGGCGGCGCACAGTGCGTCCAAATGAACCGGTTGTTTCAAAATCAAATATCTCCTTGAGATATTAACAGATTAAAATTTTTTTTTTAAATGCAGGCAAAAAAATATTCAAGGTCACTTTTAGGATCAAAACGTATTTTTTTATGAAAATTGTACTTCTTTACTATCTTATATATTACATTCCAAATATTTACAACTTAATGCTAATTACATATGAAAGACTTCCAAGTAAATTGTGCCTGAGAACGGCAGGCACCACCGAGGGGATGGGATCGCCCCTTTTTTGGGCGATGTCATCTTCCGAACATGACAGCGGTTGAGCCATTGAAGTCGCGGTGGCGATGATACCACCGATGAGCACACGGGTGGCCATGACAGCGAGATCTCTCCGGGTGATGGTGTCGAGTGTCTGAAAATCTGATGTTTTGCACCAGATACCCCTCCAGGAGAGGATGAGCGGTAGGTGACGGATGTTGGTTGCTCCGGTTTCTCGCTGTATGGCCCGTTCGATGTCAGGCTTGTCGGCGTACATTCTGATTTTGGCAGCCCTGGCTCTCTCTAGGTTCGACTGCTCGCCGACAATTTGGGCATCGATCACCAGCCCAACTGTGCTTATTGTTGCCACAATCTGCCTTCCTCAGCCCTTCCTGCGTCCGGTGGTGTGGCTCTTCTTGGACCTCGAAACCCTGGTGTCAGATGTTGCGCCCTAAGTAGGAGAGCACGGCGTCATGTCTATCGATTCTGGCCTTGTGGGCACGAGGGAAATCTACAGGACATGGTTGTTAGTTGCCTGCGCCATGCACCCCGCGCGACAGAGTCTATCATAACCCCTCCCTCTGGTCGTACGAGATCATATTGACAGCGCTACAATTCTCACTTTGTGGCAGTTAATGTAGTTTCTGCCTGAGGGAAGTGAGGTTCCATCAGCCACCCACTGGTGTTGGCCGGTAACTTGATGCGAGTTTTTGAGCGATGAGCCCTCGATGGATTAATGCAAAATAGCGGCCCACCTCTTCTTAATCTCCTCCTGGGTGGTGTATGTTGAACCATTCTCCGTGAGCCGCACGTCTCTGTCTGCACTAGCCGATCTCTTTGTCCAGGTACGAGTCTGTGATGTTCTCCATTCTACGGCCGGGTACTAGTCCGAGAAGGCGGTCCTTGCGGTGGAGCGGGGCTAGTCATCGTAGGGAGGGAATCCCTAGTCCTCCTTCTGAAACGAGGGCGTGGAAGTAGCTGATTGAGATGTCGTTCGGCAGGGCCATCCATTGCCTCGCGAAGGCGCGCAATATTTTATCGTCCTTGCGGATGTCACTGATATTGATACTCCCAAGCGCCATGTGATAGTAGACTTTGGAGAGAGCCCCGGCCTTGAGCGCAAAGATCCGCTGCTGGAGCTTGAGTGGTGCTTTCGTTAGCCGTTCGAGAAGGGGACTGAGTTGGTTGTTTAGCCGGACCGATCGACGTCCTTCAAGAGAGAATTCGATCGCTAGATATTTCGAGAAATGCTCCCTAGAGAGCGCGTGCAGCGGTTGACCTTTGATATGGAAGATCCGGTTAGCATTGACTACCGTTTTTCTGAGACTGTCATTACCGACGATCGAGAATGTGTGACACTTACTCGTGTTCAAGAGTAGGCCACAAGTCCCCAGGAAGGTACTCGTCCAGTCGAGTAGATGTTGTAGACCGATTGGCGAGTCGACGAATAGAACCAGATCGTCCGCGAAGGCCATGGCACGAACAGTCTTTCCGTTTTAGGTGGAGGCACATTCCTCTGGAAGTGAGCGTTGGAGCTGATCTATAACAAGGTTGAATGTTACCGGGGATAGAGGGTCCCCTTGCTTGACTCCTCGCGTCACTTTGATAGGCTCAGATGACCAGTCTGTGCCCGACAGCTTTGCGATACTGCTGGCCTATAGGTTCTTGAGGTAGTTGATCAACAGAGGTGGAATGCCAGCTGTTTCTGCTGCCCGCATGATGGCACTGTGTTCCACGCTGACGAAGGCTCTTGTGAGGTCCAAAGTTATGGCGAAAGTGGACTTGAATTTTTAATACCGGCTTCGCATGAGGGCGTCAAGTAGCACCGTGTTGTCTCTGCAGCCATCCATCCCGGCTCGAAAGGCTCTCTGCTGATCATCCATCTCGATGTTAGCGTCTATCCTTTGTGCTAGTATCTTATGAAGGACCCTAGCAAAGACAGAGGAGATGGATATAGGTCTGAATTCTCCAGGCAGAGAAGCCTGAGAATTCTTGGGGATGAAGATCGTTCTGGAGATTGCCAGGTGTTTGGGCAGATTCTTGCACTAGGCGATGAGGTTGAAGTTGCACTAGGCGATGAGGTTGAAGGCACTAGGCGATGAGGTTGATCCAGACGATGATTCCCAGTGGGATTGCTCGAAACTGACGAGCCATGAGACCGTCGGGCCCTGGTAAAATGGCCAGGGAGAGTCTAGCTGTTCGGATCTCTTCTGGTTTGATCGCACTCGCAATGGAGTCCTGGACAGGGTGTTGTGTGCATTCCTGCATGGTGACGGTTGCCGACTGTGTGAATACCGTTGTCCAGTAAGGCTTCATCGCGGCTGTAGGTAGCTTCTTCCCATCCTCGATGTCCCCCAGGATGTTCTTGATACAGCGCATGCGGTTAGAGCGCCAGTGTCTTTGCGTCATGGCGTATTCTCTGCGTCTGGCTTGTCTGCGGGTCTGTTGCCGTTAATGGGTTGCCGCCGCTGGTCGGTAGTGGGGCGAGCCAGGTGGTAAGACGTCCCGCAGGTAACGGGATTGCCGCTCGAAGATGGCGCTTTTGGAGAAGATACTGGCGTCGCACATGATGACGTGGAGGCACTCTGCTTCATAGCTGGTGGTATTAACTCTCGGCAAGTTCTGTAAGTATATAAGCAGAGGACTGGGGAAGGGGGGAAGAGAAAACCTTCCTCTGTCCCGGCGTCGGACCCGCTCTACATGTAGGTGATGGGAGTGGTAAAGCTCTGCCTTCTGGAAGGACCCGGAGTTGGCTGGAGAACTAAGTGACCAAGTCCTTGTGGGCTTGGGAGCGGCGATGCTGGCTGATAGCTCCTATGGTGCGGTGAGGGAAGGATTCTTCGAGCGTCCATCCCAATGTCCGCCTCTGAGCGATGATACGTTGGTCATACCAGACCTTGTGCATGCGTCGGTGGTAAAGCCCTCTACCGATGGTGGTCGAGAAACTTCTCTCGCCCCCTGGAAACGCTCACCGAAAGGTGGCAACGTCCAAAGAAGGCGGGAAGTTGCTGGAGCAGACTGGCCTGTGGGTCGTCTACTGTTGTCATTGGTGCCTTGGATATTGAAGGTAGGGCCAGCTTTCAAGACGGCCGGACAGGTTGGCAGCCCCTGAGGCCCGTGTCACGGAGACTCCAGTTCATGCTAGGTATGTGCGAGCGCCTCCTTGGGGAGGAGAAGTCACGCTTTGCCTCGAGAAAGAGCGAAACCCGGAGGCTTACTCGCCTTTTACTTCATTTCTCGTAACTTTAAGAAGCTCTGAGAAATCGAATTCGCCATCGATTTGTAGGTGAGATAGCAATTCTCATTCTCAGAGCTCTTCTTCGTCGAAAGAAATTCAGAAAAAAACTTTGGTCAGATGAAGGGTAGATTCGAACCTGCGACCCATGAGTCCCAAGTCGAGCACCCTTCCACTGAGCCGAAGCCGCTCTATAAGAACCTGTGTAATTTTCCAGCAAACCGCATAGATTTAGAGTGTGTTTCCAGGTGTACTCGGGTAAAAAAAGATACACAAACACACGCATACACACACACACACACACACACACACACACACACACACACACACTCTAAATCTATGAAGCTTGCTTAGCCCCAGCTTCTTGTAATCATTAAAAAAATAAGTTTTGATCAAAAAACTGACTTGAATTTATTTTTTTATTCTTCCTATTATTTTCCCTTAAAGTACTTATTATTACCTGAATTTAAAAAAGTCGTGTAGAATTTCACGACCGATCTCGCGCTCGCAATATACAACAACCACTCTATTGATTTTTGCGAGTGCTTGTCAGCACGTCTATAGCCATTCAACGGAATTATTCTTATAGTATTCGGAACTAAAAAATTTTTACGAAAAACGTACGAACATGCCGACGCGATTGTATACGCAGATATAAATGGATCCGTTCACCAACCTCGAGAAAAATTTTTCGAAATTATAAACATGCTCCCTTAGTATTTCCTCGTCCATCTGGCAATATTCGACTATCTCTTTTTGAAAGTCGAATATATAGCCAGGGCTTGCAGTTTCATGCAAGTCGGGAAAAGCGGCACGCTCGGCTGGTGACATAGTGTCAGGGCAATAAAACTCTAACGCTGGTAGAGCTCCGATATAGCGTTGGTTCTTGCAGGTATTGAAAAGATGGAAAAAATAACCTTTTGTACAACTTTCGGGTAAATCAAAGGTAGGGGGCACTCAATTTCATTTAAAAATAGTTGAAGCTGTCGATGAACTTGGTTCGCCCATACTTTAACATTGTAATATTTTGACCGTTAAAAATGACGCTGAGTGCTACGCGATTTCTTTTAAAATGAATTAAGCATAAAAAGCCTTTGCTTTCCCGAATGCACAAACTCAAGAGCTGCTTTACCGGATCGTCTGTAAAAATGAACTCGCGTACGCCACATTTGCTACAAATGATTTTAAGGTCCTCCACGTCTATGCAATCCGTGCAAACCTGATGCGCGACACAGAAATTTGGCACATGAATTCTGGCGTTTTCTCCGTACTGAGTATCCTGGCAAGTCTCAAAGTCATAAAAAATGTATGAAAAATTTGTTTTCCATATTCAAGTTCCTACCACGCCCAACTAGTTGCATGAAACATACATCATTGAATGAGTGACGCTTGGAACAATGTTTGCGATAGCCAATTCTACACTTGTGTTGACTGTGCTGTGTATTTACTATTTTTAAATAATTTTCACGTAACCGCACACTTAACGATTATTTTTTTTGTACGAACCCGCGTGTTTGTGATTAACGAAACAGCCATGCCGGAAAAATTTACGCCCACAGTCTATGCATCGATCAGCTCGTATATGGCGGTGTAACAAAGCAACATTCACAAGTTCGTTTTCCCTTACGTTTCCCGACGCGCCGAAAACCTATGTTACAATAAGAGCAAAAAAATTTGACCCGACCACCGTAAATAAATTAGTAATCACGTTAGTAGTTACTGCAGCACTATGGGCCGTCAAAACAAAACCTTGACCCCGGTCAAAGTTCATTTTAGGTTAAAAATATTGTTTAGTTGTGTCAGTAAAAAATTAAAAGTATTTAAAATATGTCAAAATTATGTGAGAAAAAATTACATTTGTTTGACATGTGTTTTAAAAAAAAAATATTTATAATATAAAAAAATAATAATTATTATAACAGTAAAACGTACTTTAGTTTATAACATATTTCGTATAAACTTTACTTGCAAGTCACTAAATCAAACGTTTTCTAACTCAGAACATCAAGGAAATTTGCGATCTAATTATGAAACAAAATCCAGAAGTTACAATTTCCAGATCCAAAATTTATCAATTGCGACCAAAATGGGTATTAATTCAACCTTCAAACGATTCATGTTTATGTGTCTATTGCGCCAATTTAACCTCATCATAACAGCTCTAAAAATTGTGTTAAAAAGTAAATCCAAGTTTCTTACACTTAGAGTACGTTCACAGTAACGCGTGCGCAAGTGAAATACTCGCATGCACTTCGGCCACTAGATATCACTAGTATAAACACCGTATTAGGTTGCGTACCTGTGTTTCATTATAGGCGAGGTAGGTTGCTCTCGATCACGCGAACCAATTTTTCTCCCTTCACCTCTGCCAGACACAAAAGAGAAATACGCGACATAACGCTCATAGCCCCTAAAAGCATGTGAGTCTGAGTGGCAGCCGCAAGCGGCTCACCCGGCGCCAGAACCGTCATGTAACTCTCGCGCATAAAACTCTAGCCCGAGCAGAAACCTAACGGTCAACTCTTACGCAAGGGGTATGAGTGTGGTTTGCTCGTATGCAAGGAGAACACTTGTACGCCAGAAGAAGGCGAGAATACTGCCTGAATTATATGCAGAAATAAGTTTAGCAATGACGGAAAGAAAATTAGATAAGTATTACTTATTATTTAAATTTTATTGTGTATTTCAATAATTCTGCAAGCAATAAAACTTTTTTGCAGAATCATTCAAATACTCAAAATATTTTTCGATATATATAAATTATTCTTCGATTGGATACTTTGCGTGTGTCTTCTTATTATTTCAGAAAATTGTTCATTATAATGCATATGGACCAAAAAAACATAAACTAAAGTTTATATTATAATTCAATCAGAAACCAAACATGATGAAGATATGAAAGTATGTGATTTGAGTTTACAGTCCTTAACCTGTCAACCATCAAGATTGTTGAACAGTTATTGTGACGTCCGAATCGCATATGCTTTAATTAAGATTAACTGAATAATCTTTTGCTCCTTTTTAGGCAAGACTTTTGTCTTATACCAGGGACGGAGCTAGTTATTAGGGAATAAATTGGTTATATTTATTACTTGAATCTATACTGGTGTTTAATCTTATTAGTTAAAAATTTTACTACGGTCGACATAA
>JAPYZO010008063.1:0-13884 GCA_030522905.1 Torymus flavipes | reverse complement strand
TTTGTAAATAATAATTAAATGACGATGTCGGTATGGTAGGGATTTATAAACACACCCTTTTCAAATGTCCTTTATTTCTAACGAAAAAAATTATTGTTACTTACTTCTAATATTTCTAAATAAAGTAACTATATTAAATTTGATAATGATGTTATACTTAGTTAATACTGTACCGATTAATAAAAAAAAAATAATAGCGCGTACATCGTAGTATAGCTTATGTATCAGTTTCGAAAACACTAACTGCAATTCTTTTATAGGTGAGTGCTTAGAGCGTCCGACTGCTGTGCCAAGGGTCCCGTGTTCGATTCCCATCGTCTGCAAAAATTTTTAGTTTCTAAATTTAATGTTTTTCTCGTATATATGTGATACTTAAGTGTAACAGTTGTACTTAAATAGGTTTCTATAATTTATTCATACAAATTTATTTATTTTAACAAATTAAAAACTTTTAATATCACGTGATTTAACATGTAGAAAAGCACGTGCTTTCCTAAATGCCAAATTAGTTCGAAAAAATCACGTTATTAATCACATAGTTTAATACATGATTTTCTACATGCTTTTCTACGTACTTTTCTACGTGATAAATCATGTAATAATTTTTACTAGGGTAGCCGATAAGATTAGTAATAAAATTGTAACATACCGTAATTTTCAATACTGTGATGAAAAAAAAAAATATCGGAACATATTGTTAGTGCGCTGTTATGTAATCCTGCTATAAATTTGATACGCCCTGATCCGTCTAGTATTGTTAGTTATTTTAGTGAGGTACTTCAGCATAGCCTTGATCACGCTCCGTATGTTATTCGTACTATTTCGAGACGTTCAGCGCCATGGATAAAAGCAAATATATAAAAATATCGTACTAAACGTCGCAAATTAAAAAAATTTATGTTATCTTTAAGGCAGGCGCTTTTGCGAAATGAATTAGCCTCGACTAATGACAGTGCTCGCATCTGGCGTATTTTGAGGAGGAAATGACTAACTGCTGATAAAAATAATTTGCGTTGCAATAGATTTACTGCTCGTTAGTTAAACTCGTTCTATAGTTCAGCTGCATGTGCACAGCCCCTTGTCCCTCAAGTTCGCTTGCTGCAATAGTTGCAGCCATCTAAGACATCGGTGACCGTACATTACTTTTTTGCGACATAACCACTGCTGAAGTCTACGAAACAGCACGAATGCTTCCTAGCAAATCTAAAGGACAAAGCCCAGATGGGCTAACTTGAAAATACCTCGAGAGTCAGCTGTTATCACTTTTGCCTTTTTTAGTTTAAACATTTAACTGTTCGATCGACACAAATATTTATCTAGATCTTCGGAAGAGCGCCTTTATTATCCCACTAAATAAATGTAATAATCCTCAATCAGTCTCAGATACCCGGCCGATCGCGAATCTGTGCCATCTAGCGAAAGTATTTGATAAAAACAAACTCTCTTCTTTTGCCTTTTCAATTTGGATTTAGATCATAACACCCAGTCAGCACTTTTGCTGGTGGGTCAAGCAAAAGTGCTTGAATCTGGTCACACTTGCAACGCTGTTCGATTTCAAAAGAGCGTTTGATTCAATTCATCATAAGGCCCTCTTAATTGAGTGTAGGAATAATGACATCAAATGGTTGCATTCATATATTATCCGGTCGAACTCAAGCAGTAGTCCGTAATGAGAAAGTATCTGAATTTCTGCACGTGACCTCGGGTGTCCCGAAGGGCTCATCCGCAGGACCTATTTTCTTCTGTATCTTCATTAATTCTTTACCACGATGTCTTAAGGTGACTCCAGCGGTGAGTACCGTATCAAGCGGGGGCCCCGCGGGCGCCTCAGTTAATATTTAGGGTTTTTCGCAAAATTATAGCTATAAATTTAAACCTGTACAATTATTTATACGCATGTAACTTGTAAAAAAAAAAATACCACCAATATTAAAACAGAATAAAAAGGTTCATTGTCGCCCCATGAAAAGCGCTCCCAAAAAGTAAAATTATGTACTTTGACTGATATTTCTCTCGAAATTGCATGTTAACCTACAATTTTCTTAATACTTTAGAACCGTTGTTTCAAATCCTATAATCCTATACTTTTTGACTAAAAACACATTTTTTATTACTTTTGTATACGCTATTTAACTTTCATTTCCGATGAGATTCCCATAAGCTACATGTTAAAAATGAACATTTTGCGATGCAATTTTCTCGCTAAGTTGGATGTTGACCCCACTTTTTCTTAACTGCAATCGAAAATTGAAGGTTTCATCTATATATTCCCACAGTTTGATCTTAATCTATAATTTTAAGCAAAGTCACTGGAGCCACTTTAAGTACTGTAAATTCTCTTACATTCTCTTTGCTGGCGATTTACAGCTCTTTATCCAGTGCCCAGCTAATCTTATATCATCTGCAGTCGCCCATATAACAGAGGATGCGAATACCGTTTCAAGATGGACTAATGAACATTGTCTGCAATTAAATCCGGCCGAAACCAAATCTATAATCTTCGGCAGTGCCACGTTTTTTATTTTTGGCTACTAAGTAATTACCATCAGTTGTTTATAGTTTATTATATTGTTTATTTACCACCATTTAAATAGAAATAATGAGCTATTGACATTTTCAAGATCCCGATCCTGTAAGGGGTTTGCTTTCTCAAAAATTTTAGATTCTATCGTAGCAAACTGTATAAAATATCATAAAAATCACAATCATATCCAAAACCGTTGAACAACAGCATGAGTTCGTCAAGAATCAACCATTACTAACCTCTTTGTTATCAATAGCTTTGTCATGAATGCTTTTGAAAATCGCTCTCAAATTGACACGACCTACCTCTCGACTTTACGAATGGCATTTTAATTCTGTAAGTCATAGAAGGCTTCCCAAGAAAGTTTGGAACTTTGGTCTGAGTGATCGTCTATTTTCCTACATCAGTTTTTATCTGTCAGTAGTTAATCTGTTTGCGTACTTGGATTTACCTCAAACCATATCGATGTTAGTTCTGGAATCTCCCAGGACTCTCCCTTCGGTCCACTATTTGTGATTTACATCAAGAAATAGTTTCTGTCGACTATCATTCTGTACACTAACGGCGTTAAAGACTACAGATCCATTGGCTTTTTGTTAGATGCCTCAGCATCCATGGTGACCTCTTCAGTTTGTTTTTATGGTGCAGAACAAACGAAATATTTCGAATTTCAAAAACTAAAATATGCAACATGTTCACAATGTAATTTAGATAATCTTTTTTCATCTGGACACATAGAATCACCTTTGAGAAATAAGCCACAATTACCTGCATTGCACACTAATTGTGGCATCTATCTACTTTACATATTTTTAAGAGTAATAAGATTTTTATAAATATTGCTAAGACACACAAAACCTATAAATTATTAGTATAAACTGAAATAAACATAAAATATATAGAATTTTTATAAGTTTGAAAGGCACAATACTCGTCAATGAAATCGATATACAAAAAAGTAAAAACTTACGGGACTTTGATTTCCAAAATTTTTAGTGTTAGTGAGATCGTAAGAACAATAGGAGGCATCGACATCTGGTTGCATCCTTGGACTGGGCGATTCGCCGGGCGTTGTCTCAGGTGTCGTCATAACTCGTAGTCTAGCAAAGGTTGCTCCACTTGCAGACTTCCTGAGTGGTGCTGCAGCGTTCGTGGTACTTTTAGCTCGTCGTACCTCGGAGGCTGAACGTGCACTTGCCATTAACGCATCGCCCTCGTTGTCTACCTGTTTCTCCTGTGGCGCAGCAGAAATTTGTGATTCAACAGCCATTGATACCGCTCGTCGCTTCTTTGGTGATCCTGAAAAAATTCATCCAATTTTTTTCATATTTTTCTCTATTTTTTAATTCAAGATTTTGATTATTTAATTTTTGTTATATGTTTCTCCATTTTTAATTCAAGATTTTGATTATTTAATTTTTGTTATATGTTTCTCCATTTTTAATTCACGATTTTGATTATTTAATTTTTGTTATATGTTTCTCCATTTTTAATTCAAGATTTTGATTATATAAGTACTATATATATAAGATTAATTCCAAACCTTGGACTGGAAGGGTGGTTGCTACTTGCTGCCCTTCTTGCTGACGTGTGTTATCTGTAATTGGGATGGTTGCATTGCAATTTTTGTCTCGGCCATGATTACTAATTGCTGTATTGAATGGAACATTGGAACCTTCAATCCTTCGTGCTCGGTTTCTTCTGCATAAACTTTCGTAATCCAATTGGGCCTGAGTCAAATATTATTTATGATAAAATATTTGCTTTAAATGAAATATGACTATTTTGGAAATGTGTTAACGTACGTCTAGTTCTTTTCTATTATCAGGTTCAACGTTTTCTTGATTATTGGTATCAACATTGGTTGTCGGAGGTTGATTAATAGTAGTTGCTGTAGTAAGGGCTGGTGGAATTGTGACTGTAGGTAATGACTTTGTTGTTGGTAATCCTTCATTAGCAATAACTGGTTTCTCCCAATCATAAGGATCGATTGGTTGTATACCTCTACGCTGAATACATCTTTCAAATAAACCAGCTAACATAGTATAATCTGGTTGATCTGCATATTCTAAACTCTATAAAATAGATATTAAAATGAAATATTTATTTTCCTATATTATTTGGATTATTATTCATGAATGGTTACAAATAGAGTAACAGTTTATCTTTGATAGCTGAAATAAAACATTATACATTTTACACGTGAAATTTAAGAATAAAAAAGTGGATTTTTTTTATTACTATGAGCGTCATGTTACCGATTGTATTTTGTGGCAGGTTTTGTTAACATTTATTAACATTTATACAAATTTAACAGGACACACAATGCATATATATCCATGTTTTAAGAACTTAAAAGTGCACGTTCCGTTCTTTTTAATGATTTAATATATTATAGCAACATAACTTTTTATTTAAACAACTATTGAAACAGGTATCACCTGTTTAGATATTGTCAGAAAACATGGTTACACGGTTTTACTTTAAAAACCCGGTTTTAAACTCGTTTAATCACGCTAAAGTGATTTACGCATTTTAAGCAATATACCCAGTAGGTAAGCAGACATTTTTTGTAACGGATTATATGAAAATAACTTTTTTTATGCTTTTAGTTAGAGCTAAAAAAAGGTAGTTTTGCTTAGCCAATCTAAAGAAATATGCGCATGAAGCAAAACGTGTGATCCTCGGTCGGAAGACAAATTATATCCGAGCGTGAATCATTCGTTTTGCACATTTGCACCGGAATCCAAGAGTGTGGTAGAGCCCAACCCTTACTTCGCGGGTATATGTACTGTAACTCACACTACTCAAACTCATTTTTTTTATTTTTAAACAACCAGCAAGATTCAAGCGCGCTTTACGCGTTTTATTTTTTTCTCCAAGATGCTTTTAAATCAAAATTTAAAAATGTAACCTTTTTTTATTTATTTAAAAATATGATCTACTACGTATATTTCGATTTTTTAAGTAAATTTTAAGGTTACACTTTTGACAGTACAAGATAAATTTTTTTTTCTGGGGCATAGCATTGTTATGTATATGGCCGAATCCATCTCAAATCAGGTGGTCCGCGTATTTAAAATTTCATGCGTTCAGCGATACCGAAAAATTCCGAGAAAATTCTTACTTAGAAAAAAATTTTTTCAATGTAATTTTCAAACAGCTACTGCTTCACGTTTCAAAAACGTTTCAAAAACGTAACGTGCTGTGTGGGATATTGTGAAGCTTAATTTAGGGCATGCTTCTTTACTAGAGCCTGTATGAAATCGAGCTTTGCGCTCGGAGTGTTGAAAAATAATGTACGATACACGTGCCGTAAGTCGTACTTTACGTCTGAGCGTAGCGAATGCTACTGTACTATATTGTTTACATTAACGTACTATTATTGTTACTCATAAATGTTACTCTGAACCCAACCGGTATTTTTGTTATATTTTTTATTTTATTGTTACTCTTAAATGTTACTCTGAACCGAACCAGAATAGATATAAGAACTACCTCTCTCAATTAATGTTCATACTACTTGTAGAGGGTTTGTATTGGTTAAAATTTATTAAAATAAAGTAAAATAAAATTTAAAATTGATATTTTTGCACTATATCGTTATCTTGTATTTACCAACTAATCAAATCAGTCTTATTGTGATGACAGATTTCACCCATACTTCTTTGAGAAAAAAAAATTTTAAACCCTTGAAACCGAAAACAACCTATACTGTAAGTTTAGTAATTACCTGAATATGTTCTAAAAATACTCGAAGATCAGAAGGAAGATGTTTAAGAAGTAATTTGTGGTCATAATTTTCTTTCATCAGGCCCACCTTTGTAGAAACAAGAATGTGAGATAAATATTAAAAAAAAATTTCTGATTTATTATAAATAGAAAAAAATATGAGAAAAAATTTAAATCATACTTGTTCTTTATCTTTGATCTTCCTCCAGGGAAGTTGACCATTAACAAATTCAACAAGCATATAAAAGAGGGACCATAAATCATCATGTCTTCCCATTTCTTTATTTTTGTGAGCATTGACAGATGCATATCGGACGGTACCTCTAAAGCCTGCTGCAGCTCTTGGTGGCCTAACTTCACCAGTCCCTGTAGTAAATTGGCGGGCCAAACCAAAATCCAACATATAAACTAGTCTCGAATGGTGTGGATGACGCCCAATAGAAAAATTTGACTGGAAAAATATGAAAAAACTGTAATTATTAAATTAAGAAAAATTATAAATTAAAAATTAATTGTTAAAAATTATTTTAATAAATTCTGAAATTAAATTATTCACATAGTTTCTGATTGATGATTTTCCCGATCACACTTTTAAGTTAATAGTTAAAGGATGTAATGATTTAAGGAGATTGGATAGATTTGAGTTGCTGTGAACGTGAGAGCTTGAAGGCACTGCTATCATGCTAATGGTGTATGGATAGCCTTCAAACTTGATTGCATATTTACGTTTTGCCACATGTCCAAAGTACTGCAGCACTTGGAATCACCGTCATCTATTGTGTTCAAATTTTGTATAAATATTCTCCTGTATGATTGCTGTTGGGTCAATAGTTTTTTGGTTTGTTTTAATTATTTTTAAAGAATTGCATTCAAGTATTTTGTGTTTTAGTAAGGTACTTCTCGAACAATATGTGTATAAGAGTTGAACTTAGAAGTTAAATAATTTCATAACCGTGTTTGGCAAATGATCTAAAATTTGGTATACCAAAAAATAGAAAATCGATAAAAAAAAAACATCTTAAATTTTTCAAATGATGAAATCATTTTTACTTTCACTTTGATATGATCTTCTTTAGGCAAGATTTTGATATAAATTTGGTGCATAGGTACAAGTCAAATGATACCAGTCAATCATTATACCAGAAAAATCATCAATTATCAGAAATTATCTATATATGGAAACTGTCAGTAGCTGTTAAGATATCCAAAATTAAGTTATTCACAATTTATAGTAAATGAATATAAATTTAAGACATGGTAGAAAATTTAAAACTATATGTATATATTGAAGGCGTTTACATCATTAGATGACATGACAATAATAACTATGACTCACAGGCTTAATATCCCTATGAAGGAAACCAACTTGGTGAATACTCTCTATTGCTTTAAGAATTTGAAGACCTAAGCGCAGAGTAGTTGACAAAGAGAAAGCTCCTCTTGGTTGAGCACGCCTCAATTCTGCTAGATTTTTCCCTTGTAGTTGCATTACAACATAATTAAATCTGTCGTTACGACCACAGCCTATGAATCTACATACATGTTCTTTTCCTATTAAATTATTACTAAAGTTAATTATCTTGTTAGTTAAATTTTAAACAAAATTATTAATTTTAATTAATTTTATTATATTAATGCTGGAAAATTTTTAATAAAATACAGGATTCAAATAAAATAGTTTTTGAAGTTCCCTTTAAAGATAATAAATTAATTTAACTGAAATCCCATAATTTTTCAAACTTTCCTAACAGATAAGTGAATTTATAAAATAAAATATATGACAACTGCAATCATTTTGTTTTTATGAATGCTATAATTTATTAATTAAAATAAAAAATAAGATCAAAACAAAAAAGTTAATTTACCTTGAAGTTTTTTGAGTACAGCCACTTCCATTTTTAAAACTTGTTTCGGCTGTCGAGCAGATTCAACTTTCAGAGCAACTTGCTCTTTTGTTATTAAATCTAAACCCTCGTAAATCTCTCCAAATCCACCACCACCAATTTTTTTCATCTGAACAAAGATTTGTATGTATAATGAGAAAAAAATCTTTAGTTGTAGTTTTAAAAAATTTCTATGTCCAGCAAAATAATAAAATCCACGATCATTAATTAATGTGCAAATGAAACTTACAACTTTCCATCGTTCCTTGACAACGTGGCCAGGTTGCAAAAGATCCTCACTTGTCATGGTAATATTGTTGTTTTGATCTGTACTTTCGTCACCTACATGCCTTAACACATATTTTCCAGTATGACTTAGATGCCTGAAAATAAATATACTAAATCATAATTTTCAAAAAATTTTCAAAGTACATGATAAAGGCAGTGAATCACATTAATTTCCATAAATATTGGCTTAGTTTGCATCAAATTGAATAGCATAAATACTGGAAATATATAAATTGACTGGGGAGAACCAAAAACATGCTTAGAAAACAAATGCCCAGAGTTAATATAGAGCTACATAAATAGAATAATTAATCTTGATCATATTATTAAAAGTATATACCATGGATTTCGGTGTCTAGAGTAAATGACTCCACCGCTTCGTGATTGTGAGCAGAGCTGGGGCACATTGAACTTCAGAGTCGCGCGAAGACAAGGATTATGGGATAATCGAAGAGACAACTGTGGATGACGGCAAATCAAATATGTCACGGCTCTGGGTGGCACTCGGGAGGAGGGAGGGTGAAAGACGCGTGTTATCGACACACCCCATTCCGGGGCGAAAGTGGCCTCGTCTCGTTCGACATGGAAGCGCGTTTCCTTCTTAACCTGTCCCGTGTACACCCGAGATGCAAATTAGATATCTTGAACTAGATGCGCTAGACCATTGCGATGTAAGATAGAGAACATCATTCGCTAGACTGATAAAGGCGGCAGAAACCCGGTCGTTAAACGGCGTTGGTCAATAATATACGCGGGAAACAGGGTTTTCGCCAGGCGGCCATGATAGCCTGTGTGGCCAAAGGGTGCAGCAAGCACTATAGTAGCGCTATATATAGCTCTATATACGTACATATAGCTCATAAGGAATAGTAGCAGATAAGTAGTGCCAGCAGCCCTGCAGGCTGCAGTAAGTACCTAGCTCCCGAGTTGCGCTTTTCGGGCAGTGGATCAGAGGTGGGACAGTGCTGCTCGCCTCTCCCCTGCTCAGTCGCCACCACCTCTTCCATATATCCCGACTCGAACTCATCCCCTGCACGCTGCGTAACTTATACTTACATTGTACTTATTATATCGGATACTTATAACATACATATAGGTGTAACGATATGAGTAAGAGACCGGTACCTATAAGTACAATATGCGTTACTATACTAATTTACTTGTTAAGATCTTTTACTTATACTGACATAATTTCTTTTAATCACTTTTACTTTTCATCCCAATTCTCGTAACATTTATTGGTGAAATTAAAAATTTTCTTATTGTTTCGACTTTTTCCGCCCAATTCAATAATAAGTAAGTATTAATCATATTATGTTTTACTTCTGATGATTACTTACTAACAAACAATTATAAAGCGTTATTTATTTTTTTAAGCTACAACCAACATTAATTTAATTATTATTTGTTGAATTAATATTTTTGACTAGTTATTTTCATTACAAAAAATAATAATCAAATAAAAATGTATATTTGATTTTAAATTCTCGCGCCTTTTATCCAAGAGCCAATCAGGCAATCACAAATCAAATCTACACCATACATAGTGGCTTTTCATAATCTTGCGGTCATCAATTTTTTAAGAAGTGAAAAGACTACTGTCCATCCATCCCGTAACGCAAAAGTTTTTTGCCAATTAGGTAGACACGAACGAAAAATCCGATCCCGACATCTACTTATATAGTACCAAAGAATGTAGAGGCTGATAAAACGCCATTATCGATACTGTTATATAATAATAATAATAATAATAATATAATATTACTAAGAGAGCCGTGACAAAATTTCGAGTAATTTTCTCGGCTCGGAAGAGATAGATGAATAAATAGATCGAAAGAGGTGATTTGACAAAATCAGTTGATATTGAACTAACTCTTATACGTATTATATAATTACCCCCTATGGAAATAATAATTGTATGTAAATGTAAGAAAATGTATAAAACTGTGTATATTGGTTTTCAGACATTTTTTTTACGGTTTTATACACTATATTACATTTTCTTACATTTTTATACGTTTCCTTACAAATATGACTAATTTTTCCAAATTAGTCTGCAAAAATAACTTGTAAAAAAACGTAAGGAAAGGTAAGAAAAAATATAAAAAAAATATAAGAAAACGTAAGAAAATGTATAAAAATGTAAAATATTACATATTTTTACATTTATATACACTTTTGTATACTTTTAACATTTCATTAAAATTTGTACATATGAGACAAAAAACGAAAAAAACTATTAATTTTTTAATCTATAAAAATGTACATGTTTGTACATTTTGTTCATATTTTTTGTACAATTTCTTACAGTTTTCTACATTTTTGTGGATTTCTTTTTTTTATTTAGGTAAGTAAGTATATTATAATACAATGGTATCATATAATGCTTTTATCAGAGTATTGTACCTGTCCTTTCCACAATTGTAGCAATCTTCCAAATCATATTTCGGTTAGATAGCTGAGCTTGCACGAAGCATACCCAAATAAAATACATTTATAAAATGAGTATCTTTATAACCCTCAAACAAAGCCAATATCTGATAAAAATTAATGAGATAGCTCCAAAAGATGTAAACGAAAAACAGTCAGTTGAGATGGTTCTGGAAAAACTGATGAAAAAAATATATAAATACTCTTCAGAGTACTAAACACAATACTAAACTTTTTATTCGCGTTACCGATACATATTTGTAAAAAATTCTTAAAAATGCTGATTTATACGTATTATATAATTACTAGAAGCTATATAATTATAGCTTATGATTTTGAAGAGTAATATATATGATTACTTTACACAAATACTGCTTGTCATAGCCAAAACAAGAAGAGCTAAAAGATTAAATATTATACATTCTAATGACCGCAATAAAATTGTATAAAACCGAATATTTAAAGAAGATATTTAATGCGAAAGACATGAAAATGTTCATTTTCCTAACCTCATCAGTACACTTTGGAAATATGGCAATGTCAGAATAATGAATTTACATTTATAAAATGATATTATTTTTCATTATAATAGATTTGAATTTGGTTTAAATTCATAATTTCATTTAACAATAGTTATACATGATTATTCTTTAATGTTTTTGCATAATCGCTTAGTTGACTAGAGTCCAAAGAAAACTACATATAGGTTTGGGAGAGTGGCCTAATATTATATATAAAGTGAAAAGAGACGAGCTTTTCCATATTTTCCAAAATCGAACGAAGCACGCACAGACGTAAAAGCAGATGGATGTTACGAGCTGCGTCGCGTGTGTTCACATTAATGATCCGAATTTCTGATATTTTATTTATACTAACTATGTCGTCTGCTAGGCCCGCTCACAACTCCGGCGGTTATCTTAAGGAGGTTGGCTGCTTCTGCTCGCGGGGGTCAGGGGGAAGGAGTCCCCTCACATCGCGCGCGCTGCCCCGTTCACCGCGCACCCCCACATACAGCCGCCGAACTCGATCGTTTGTTTACGATTTGCAGCAATCTCCGAATCGGTGTTGTCTATCGCGTTTAGATTTGGTATAAACATTCTTCTTTATATTTGTCATATCGTCAGTAGTTTTTTGATTCGTTATAACCTTTTTTAAAGAATCGGATCCTAACATTTTGTATCTTATCTGTAAGATACTTCCATAAGAATTCGTGTATAAGAGTTGAACTTTGAAGTTGAATAATTCCATAACCGAGTTGACAAACGATCTGAAATTTCGCACACTTACTTATATAGGAAATCAATCGAACATATTAAATTTTTGGAATGACGTAACCATTTTCATTTGGGTAGCCAACCTCCTTAAACTCTGCTGGTCATTTTAGCTTGCATTAAGTAAGTATAGGTATATACTACTAGCATGCAGTACGCAGCTCCAGATCCGAACAGTATATAATCTCCTCGCGCCGCTCGAGAGCAGCACTGCATGCACGTAAATGGGTATATAAATCATTCTTTACTTCTTAGGCTTGCACGCGTATAGTGTGCACTGCAGAGATACACACAGGCATGCACACACCTTTCGAAGAGGCTACAGGCCCGGAATCTTGTCTCAGCGCTGCGCTGATCTTAAGCGCGTTTCCAAAGGGGAAGCTGCTTCTCTCTGAATCCTTCCTCTAATGGCAGCGAATGGCCAGTCGCTTACTCCCGGCCTCGAAGGTGGGGCACTAGATGATATTTATCGGCTTTGGCGGCAATGCACTAGTCGCCATCCGTCGAACCTCCGACCGCTGGACGTCGAGTCGTTAGATCGTCACTCACACGCACGCACACACGGAAAAGTGCTCGCGAACATGAGAAACGGAGAGTGAGAAGACCTAGTGCCGCTGGCTGAAGTAACTACACCTGAGTGAAGGCGGAGACAAGCACAGGAAAAGACCGCCGCTTCTACGAGGTGAGCCGTTGGACAACGGCAGCAGCGGCACCGAGGACGTACCGCCGATCATTGCGTTTCCGTAACAGATGATATGTGGATTGGATCGACTCCCGGTCTACTTAGTGAGCGTGCGTGTAGGGCTATTGCAGCAAAAAATGTTCAAGAGAATAGCTGACCTCACTTTTCGGCGTCTTGACACACGTACTCTCAAACAGTCAAGATTTAGAGACCATAGACCATAAATTCATAATATGGAGATAGACAAAACAATAGAAAACACACGATGGTTCACCTTACTATACCGACGGTGCTGGCATCTTCTTTGCGCTCTGCTCTCTCTCCGCTTCTTTTCCGTCTATCTTCGTTGGTAGAACGTTGAAGTAACTAGCGCCAAAAACGGGGTTTTATTTCCATCAAGTGGTGAAAGTTATAAACGTTGGTAGGATGATAAAATATCTTGCCAGTGTAGGAACTTTTATAATTTTTTACAGTATTTGAAACGTTTATACCAAGTATTTATCTTTGATATATACACACACACACACACACACACACACACACACACACACACACGCGCGCGCTCGGTCACTTGCTTTTTCCCAGATGATATTTTGAGTCATCGAAAAAGTTTCTCCACGCACCCCATTGTGCTACCAGAACCGGCGGGGGCTCCTTGGAAGCTTGAACCAAAAGCTTTAAAATCAACCAGCGAAGTTTTTGAACCAATGGTCGTCAGATAATTTGATAATAATAAGAATTGGAAATCATAAAGCAAAAGTTTCAATTACCATTTTCTGCAAAGTTTTTCAACGCCGTTCTTCAAACATGAAATGATGCTTTTTAATAAAAACTAGGTACTTTTAAAAATGAATTTAAATGAAAAAATAATTATTTTTCGAAAAACTTTCATTAGAAAAAAAAATTGCGGCCAATATATTGGCACGTAGCTTCGCCCAAATGAATTGATCACTCCTATATGAATATATAGTTTAAATTAAATACAAAATTTCTGTTTCAAAGCAAACGAAACTAAATATGATCGGTTCGAAATTCGGTGTTACGCGAACACTAGCAATAACTATAATACATGAG
>JAPYZO010008061.1:0-13402 GCA_030522905.1 Torymus flavipes | reverse complement strand
TACAAGCCCTGATTTATTACGCGCGCAGGCCAAATAACAATCTCCTACCTTTCGGAGTTTCGCTCGTCGACGCCGCTGACGGCAAGGCTCCACCAGGACTATTGGCTCGTTCTCAGTCACACGATCACACACACACTCGTTGGGAACTCTTCGCGGGAGTTAAGACGAACTTCGCGAAAACAAAGGTATCGAATTTAAGAAGTTAATACGGCGGATAATAATTGACCAAAAGGCCATAAATGAATAGTACCGTATTTCTGATTTACTCGGTGATTTTCCCTCGATTAAACGCGCATGCGGTTTATCTCACGGTCAGGCAGAGAGTGAGCGCTCTTCGCCCTGTCGCTCGCTCCGTCTATCGTCACAGCGCTCTTGTCAGTTCGCAGCTCGGCATGTCCGGTTGGTACAATTGGCAACTTCTCGGCTAGCACTTTTCAACAGCAGCAGCAGCTGGCTTTTGGTATGGCTGGGCCAGGGCCATTTAGTGTGCAGCATATAGCCTCGAGACGTGCTTCATGTCCGACTCCGAAGCGTCCGAGCTACTCGGCTTCATGCCTCAGGAACTGGTGACTCTTCGTTGCTGCTGTACGTGTGGGCTCGGGCTGCTCTCGTTCGTATTTCGCGTGGCAAGTTCATATATTGCGCGTCTCGCGCGATTCGCAATTTCCCGATACTCGTGCATGCTCGCTTATTTTCGCACATACATACATTCATACAGCGGTCTCGTAATCCTGGCTTCGCCTCACCGGACTCTCGTCTGCTATATATATATATATATATATATATATATATAACTCTCTCGTAATGCATAGGTCTGTTGTCTTGAATTTCGCAATGCGTCATCCTGCGTGGTTTACTATGATAAATTTTGTACGAAGCGAACTCAATGTTTACGAATGACGGGAGAAAGTATAATCCCTGATACGATGTGAGAGCGTTGGCGACAAGAATTTCGTCGTGCTGGTTGCGATAATGCCGATGATTTTAACCAACCTTTTATCTTCTCTGTTAGATCCTGGCAGGATCGCCAAATTCTGTATGTAAATCTATCGGTTTTTGTTACACTGGTCTGGTGAGGATTCCCAGCAACTTGCTGGACAGGGAAGGTAGCAGAGGTAAAATGATTCACTGGTGTTTTCTTTTATTAAGAACAAATGGATGTAAATAGTCCTTTTATTGGTGAGTATTTACCACGTTAGTACATGCTTACACGGAAACGATGTGCTCTCACGTCACGCAGGATGACTACTGAGCATTACGCAGCGCCTGTTCGGCTATCAGCCCCGCACACGACAGTGTTGCCGTCGGATAGATGGAGCGCGCGAAATACTCTTTATTCAAATTCTATACAGACTACCCGCCTTGAACCATCGTGGTTCAAATATATTGCAGTGACTGCACAGTAACCTAATATACACTACATCGCTTGATAACCAATAAACTTACAATCATAGTTACAATATTGTGACATTGTATATATTACGTGTTATGAAGTATAAATTTATTTGTTTATTTCTGTTATATATATATATATATATTTTTTAATGAAATTGAGCGTTGTAAATCTTAACATTATGTATTGTTTCGACAAACTTACATTACATATTAAAGTGCACTGAAAGAAAGCTGAACTGAACCAAAAAGAGAGCTATTGATTTTTTTTTAACAATATGAAAATACTTATACTAGTCTTATTATTTCTACTTATAACCTATTTATAGAGGCGTGGGTTCCGAATTCGATTTTTCATTTTCAAGATCAATAGGCAATTTGATTGATATGTCGTAAAACACTTGAACTTGAAACACATCATTTAGCCTAGATGGTTTATTTTGAGAAGCAAACTGAGACGTCAAACGTCCAAATTGAATGTAAAATAATAAAATGTTGAGAAGTGGGAGAAATAAAATTTTATTTATTGAACAATATCCATGAGTTTGGTTAAACATTTATTAGTAAATTACTTTTTTCCGTTTCTATACGTATTCTTCTTTTAGATACACGTGCCCTTACATGATTATATTTAAACTATTTATCATTTTAAAATTCAATACTGAAATGCCTTAATATGTCACGATGACCTCCTTAACGACCTGTAAGTCCCCGCTGCACCGGGCTGTCATTATAAAGAGCACAAAATCATTGACCAGATGATACGTCTTTGGAGCATAACTTTCACAGTTAAACTGTTGTGAGATTATACTTCATTGTTATCTGACTGTGAGACTGCTATTTAAAACATTTAGTGCAAATTTTTCACGTATTTTCTACATTTACTAATTTCATTTCTCTAGATTAATTATACAATAATCTTAAATAATTATGCAATATAAATATGTTTATGTCGTTGAAGTATATAATATAAAATAAATATGCTTATTCAGTTGACGTATTTATAAAATAAATATGTTTATCTAGTTAAAGAATACCATATCTGATCTGATTATTCTCATAAATTGTTCTTTGCAGCACATAAATCAGAATATTTCAAAGAAGAATTGATAAAAATTTCAAAATTTTCAAAATTTTTATTTACTAGAAAATTGGTCTTGTTTTTACAGTGTTAAAGAAATATTGCATAAGTATAAGTTTATGAATAGTTTCTAATATATTACAGATTTAACGAGACCCTTTAAATATGTATATAAGTCCCCTTAAAAACCAATCGCCATATCGTTGCACTTACTAAAATTTGCTGTACCTGATAAATTATTTGGATGGTCACAACTACTTGGCTTATTATACTTCTCAAACCACAAAATTCCCATGCTATATTTTTCGAATTTTTATATATTATAATAATGAATAAAGTAAACTATTTCATAATAATTTTAAAACTTTTTTAGAAATGGATGATTTTGACCGGCATGGATTTATACGAGAATCACATCCTATTTCCATATTAGCAGGTGAGATAGCTTCCTTTCAAATATTTTTCTACTTTCTGGACTTGAAATTTAATTATATTTTTCATTTATTATTCGAACTATTTAAGAAAGCAAGAGTATGCATTAGAAAAAAATAATATACCATACAAAATATTTGCATTACTATTTTATTAATTTCCTGATAATTGATCATTAAATATTAAGTATATTGAACAGATAAGTGGTTATACGAAACTTCAGCTAAATACATTTAACCGAAGGACACTTTGCAGACGAACATTTCATCGAAAAGACAATTCACCCAAGAAAATTTCTCTGATAAAATATTTTTCTGAATTGTAACGTCGGTTTTAGAATCTCGCGAAAATGATAAGCTTAGCGCGATAAATGTTCCAGTTTCGGTTTACGCCTACACGTAATAACGCGTGAAAATATCTAATCAGACTGATAATGAAATAAATATAACCCTGAACAATAATTTAGTGGCAAACGACAGCCTCAGCGTACAATTACAAAGACAGAGACAGAGATAGCAATCTATAAAGCTACTTGATGTTGGATGAGATTGATGACAGCGACTGTTTAAATGAGGTAGGATTGAATTGGATGGTCTAGCTGTCCATGTGGTTTTTTATAAATAAAAAACCATTTTTTGTTATCTTGCCAACGTTTCGGGCATTTGTATGCCCCTCATCCAGGCTAGATTACATGACAAAAGCGTGTTGTAAGCAGTGGCAACTGCCAGTCAATGGATTTTTTTATTTATTTAAAAAACCACATGGACAGCTGGACCATCCAATTCAATCCTACCTCATATAAAGCTACTTATTTTTGGGCTGTTGTCATTGGCTCGTTCTCTCAGGTAGCCGCTCAGTTGTTCCAAGACCCAAGCGTAGTGGGAGATTAAGTGGCAGAAGGAAAGGTTTCGTAAAATAAAATAAACTCCAAAATACAATTATGTTAAGTTTATTAATTGCACAAAGTTACGTTACAACTGTTATACACTGATTGTAGTCGAGACATAATATCAACAATTACTCGCGAAACTACAATCAGAGAAGCTTGACAAATATTTCTAATTTTTTTTTTAATTTTTTGTAATTTTGAAAAATATTTCTAACTTTATTTTACTAGAAGTTATTGCAAGTAAATTCTGCTCGAAAATATTCTGTCAGAATTGATAAAATATCCGAAAGTATTCTAATTCCAAATAGTATAATTAAATATTCGATGGATAGGACTTCGTCCTATGAACGAAAATGAAGGAGGGCTTCTGCCTCGAGTGGAGGCGCTTGGCTGCTTTTATACCTGCACTTGTACGTAGGGTAGATAACAAAATTCAATAGGAGATACTTGGGAGAGCTTTTTAGGATACCGCACCTCTACGTGGGATGACAATAGTCCAGGTGAGGGGGATGAGGTGACCTCAATTCGGGAGGTGTATGACTCATGACAAGTGGAAATGTTTGATTGACTGGAGGAAATGCTAAGGAAAAAAGGAAAAAAGGTTGTAGGATTGTACGGAATTCAGACGAAGTACTAAAAGGAGTAGGGTCAGTCGTTCTCGACGTGACAGAATCGACAACCCATTAAGAAGATATATTTCCAACGAACCATTTAATAGTGCACTATTTCTTCGAATTTGTTACCATTAGTACGGTTACATGACATGTAGTAATTATTAAATTACAAATTACATGCTATTTATTGAAGTTATAAATTAATTGAATTTACTCTAAATGTCTTCGGCGTTTTCTTCGAAAACCTGCTAACTCGGCGTTTGCTTCGAAACCGCGCCAACTCAGCGAAGACTTCAAAAATCCACGAACTCATAGAATAGTTTCAAAAACAATGTAACTCGGCGGTCTTTTCAAATATCCTCTAATTCAGGTGTTTTTTTTCTAAGAAATTCTTCTCACGATTTTCAAACTTTTTCCCATTTAATGTGTAATACAAAAAATTTCACGTTTTTGAGTTAAAAAATCATAAAATTGATGTTTTTTGAAAAAAATCAAAATTTCAAAATTTTTAATTGATTCTAACTATTGAACGATTGAATATTTTGCTTTATAGCTCTAGGGTTGTATTTTGGGGATAATTTAGAACTAGGAAATTCCATTTTTAGCAATTTTAAAATTTTGACATGAACAGTTGCCATCGTCGCCTGGGAGGAGAAACATACCATCTCGTTATTTCGAGATCACCGCTGCATCATTTCGGCTAGTTCATCTGCGGTCGATAGTTCCATCTTGCGAAGCTAGACCGATAATCTAAAAATTTGATGACGAATTGTGTGTGTATGTCCAACTAACTGCTCAGATTCTCTCTCGAATTGGCTGTCTGTTTCGCAAATTATAATGTTAGAATCCTAACTACCACACATAATTATCCCAAGCCACTCCAGAACAACGTATCTCGATGCAGCTAACTAGGGAGAGAGCTTGGCAATTCCAAAAAAACTAACAGAGAAAACGATTTAATTAATCCCGCTCTATAAAAAAAGGAATGAAAGTGTTCTCACTTTCGACCGACTACACCGACAGGCACGGTCACTTTATTCCAAAAAAATCGCGTGAAAATCGCTTTAAATCTCACATAAAAAAAGGAATTTAAAGTTCGCCACATATGACGACGAAAACAACTATAATCGTCGTTTAAATGCTCTAGCCCTTGTTTTACAGCAGTTTAAAATGCTCGGGACATGTAAACATAATACTGCCCGAGCAAAACATAAACACCTAAAAAATCAAGCAATTGGCTGTTTTGTGTTTACGTTTCAATACGCGTCACGAGCCTTTTTGTCTGTTTGTTTATGCCTGGCACCTCGACTTGGCGAGTTTAAATCACTGCGCCTATCAGCTGTAACGGCTTATGGCCACTGGCCGTCAGTAATTCACACGCGAGCGGATTTAAACGAAGCGCAATTTGAATAGACCCAACACGTTATGGCGCTATTTGTAACGGGAGCCTTGGTGGAATATTAATATTAGTTCCGCGATCCAATCCCTAGAATACGGTGCCGTCGAGTGCTATTTCTACGCCTAGCACTCGAGGTTGGTGTTCCTGACTTACCGTTAACAAACTTCATGTGCGTTGTTGAACTCGACTTTTCCGTGTATCGGAAAGGGTTATTTTACTCGCGCTGGCTAATCGCGAGGCGCGACCGCTCAGGATGATCGTCGTCTCGGAGCGACGATCTCGCGGAGGTGGTGGAATCCGGGAGAAGGTTAGGTGAAGGTTAAGAAATGAAGAATAACCTCAGATACATAAAAGAACAATAACAAGGTTTATTCTAATCAATCACTTAGCTTTACAGAAAATTACAGCAAAATGCGTCGCGTTACGCGCCGACAAGAAGACGGGATTCACCGCTCAGCACGGGCCGATCAACGTAATTATTTTTGCTGCACCGGTAAGCGCAACACCGGCCGCTCGTCGCTAGCTTTATCCTCCGATTGACTTTGTAGTGTTCAGGCCGAGTCCTAACATCCAGCTTGCCTATATTATATAGACGGTACCGTTACTTTAACGCGCAGCGCTTCCACGCACCGCCACCACTCCTACACCATGATCCACCACTCCTCCACCATGATCCAGCAATCACTCCATCACTGCCTACATTACCGTCTCCACTGCTCCTCCACTTTTTACCGTACAATTCTATCAAAATTCACGTTATTTTAAAATGACAGCGCCTCCACCGATCCACCACCGCTCCATCCACCTTCCTCCACAAGTTCCTCCACCAACTCTTTCTCCAATTCTTTTACCACCTTCTCCACCACTCCTCCACTAACTCCTCCACCAGATACAGAGGTGTAGATTGAGAGACGTAGAGACCGATACGGAGGTGCAGAGACATAGAGACGGTGACGTAGAGACATAGGCGTAGAGATAGAGACATGGAGACATAGACGTAGAGACAGAGACATAGAGACGGAGACGTTCAGACAGAGACGCTGAGACAGAAAATAAAAGACAGTGATGTAGAGACAGAGATTAGAGACAGAGCTGTAGAGACAGAGACGTAAAGACAGATACTCAAAGGTGGATTAGAGACAGAAACTTATAAACAGAGACCTAGAGACAGAGGCGCAGAGGCAGAGACGGAGGGGCAGAGACGTAGAGACAGAGACGTAGAGACAGAAAAGAAAAAACAGATAAGAAAAGACAGAGATGTAAAGACAGAGACGCCGAGACAGAGACGTAGAGACAGAGTCGCAGAGACAGAAATGTAGAGCCAGAGATTAGATTAGATTAGATTAGATGGTCTTTATTGCTGTACATTATGTTGTACACGATTTTCAAATAGTTAGGTTTAATTTACAGGAATTTGTTTGGTATAATTTACGGATTTACAGAAAAATATAATTTTTAGTTTATATAATAACAGAGTAATAAAATAATATAATATAATATAATACAATATAATAATACGCGCCATTGTAAATATAAGTGGACTAGATGAAACATTGTAAGTATACGTGGACTAGATAAATTTCAATTTAAGTAAACTTTATCGCAGGTTACCAAGTATAATTAGAATTAAATTTAGCATTATCGCAGGTTAACAAGTATGGTTTGAAAATAGATAAAAATTGTCGTAGGTTTACAAGATCATTCAGATAGAAAGAGATGACGATGAAGATGTATTTTAAAAAGCGGTAAATATGTGATTTTGCGTAGATGAGGTGGTAGTTCCATAGGTAGGCACAGATAACGTGGAATGATTTTTTCAAGGTCTCAGAACTATAGCTTGGTATGTCTAGAGGTACCATGTCACCCCTGACAAGGCGAGTAGCAACACAGAAATTGAAAAAAGCAAATAGGTATGATGGTATTACAGTTTTGAATACTCGGCGTAGTGAATTTGCTGCAAAGTATTTTCTTCGCTCAGCAGTGGTTACCCAGCCTAACTCACACCTGTAAGGGCTAATGTGATCACACCTTCTGACACCAAAAATATATCGAATGCCACAGTTGACTAGTTTTTGCAGTTTATCATCGAGTTCCAATGATGTATCACAGTAAACAAGACAATAATAGTCCATAATGGGAAAAAGAAGCATTTGAATTAGATGTTTACGCTGTCTCAGATTGGTGCTTTTTCTAAAGTAGTATAGGCGATACATAAGAGAATGTATACGACGTCTCATATGCGCAATGTGTTCTTCCCAAGAAAGTTTAGAGTCCAAAACCACTCCCAGGATTCGCAACGAAGATTCATAAGCCTCCTTGGCGCCACCGATCCACATAGCTTATGACTACTGAGAGCAATTGATTGATATAATAGGGAGAGCCTTAACTATGGCTTTTGTTTTATCTACATTTAGCTTGAGGTAATTTTGCATAGCCCAGCTCATGATACGATCTGCGTTTGCGCTCATCTTATTAGATATGGAATCAAGCTCTTCAAAAAGGACAGCGTATATAAATTTGTAGATCATCCGCATAGATATCATCATTGACGAGTAGAGGTCCTAGCACAGAGCCCTGCAGAATACCAGTATTAAGTTTTAAATAAGAAGAACAGTTTCCATTATTGCCAATGACCGCCTGCTCACGATCAGTCAAGTATGATACAATCCAGCGTATGACCACTTTGGAGAACCCATAATCAAGTAGCTTCTTCAGAAGCTTGACATGGCAGACTGAATCAAAGGCGTTGCTGAAATTAAATAGCAGAAGGAGAGTGAGAAGTCGTTTGTCAAGTAAGTAAGCCGAGGTTTGTTGCTGTACCAGCCCTTCGAGGGCTTTAGACAGAAAGCATAGAAGGAATATCGGACGGAAATCACTCAGACATGATGGAGAGCTTACTTTATACAAGATAGACTTCTTCCAAAGAGATGGAAAATGTGCTTCTCGCAGAGATTGGTTGAAGATTCGGCAAATAAATGGAGCTAAGAAAGGAAGTGCAAGTCGTATCACGTGTTGGGGGCTGCCATCTGGTCCTCTGGCTTGTGTATTGAAGTGATTCACTGCGGCCATGACATCAGAACCTTGAACTTCATTAAATGTAAATTGCTCACAGTGGTTTGAGGAGGCCAGGGAGTCCAAGAAGTCTGTAACTGGTGGACTGTCTTGATCGTATGAGATACTCCTGAAATGGGCATTGAGTTCATTGATTGAAAATGGTAGAGCAGGCGACTTCTTTTTCGAAGAGATCCCTAGATGTTCAAGCTCGCGCCAAATATCTTTAGGATCTGTTAGTAGGGAAAGCCGAGTGTAGTGATAGTTTTGTCTCGCTTCCTCAATTTCTCGATGAGCGAGATCACGTGCCTGTCTATACGCGAGAAGGTCTTCCACTGGCCTTGTTCTGCGGAAACGTCTGTAAAGACGATCGCGCTCATGAATTAACGTACGATGATCTATGTTGAACCAGAGATGGCGATTTTTAGTTGGAGAGATAGTTTTTAGAGGGGCGAGTTTCTCTATTGCACTGGTAACGTGTGTTTGAAGAAGAACGACACAATCTTCGAGCGAGCCTGACTGTGCCACAGACCAATGCAACCCTTTGCGACATTCTGTGAAAGTAGTTGCACAGATGGCCTTGTAATTACGATATGAAAATGAGAGTTAAGTAGGCTTGGGCATGTGCAAACCTAGGGTGACAGTGAGCAAGTCGTGACCATCGACAAAAGGTGACACTGTTTTCCAGAAATCGACAATAGTGTCCTGTTTATCCACAAGACAGAGATCAAGCCAGCTATCGGAGGTATCTCTATGATATGTAGCGCCATTAGGAATGCTCTGCAGCCCATTATCCTCAGTAAAACGACGCACGAAAATTGCATCAGCAGACGAACAGAGCTGATCTACATTGTAGTCACCAACAATTATTTTAGTGCTATAGTCGTGCATTAGTGTGGTGATTTTATCTATAAAGTCAGTTACTTGGCTGAAAGAGGCGTGCGATGGACGGTACACTACCGCAACAAAACATGGAGACTGACCTGAAATATTTGCTACACAGAGCAGATCTGGTTTGCTTAGCCTACCAGTCCAGATGCCATCAGATGAGCAAAGGATGGTGGCAGAGATAGAGTTATGAATAAATAAAGCTACCCCGCCACCATTCTTGTTACGGTCATGATATAGGAGAATATAGTTGTCAAGATGTACTATCGAACTAGCACCTAGGTTAGAATCAAGCTTTTTCTCTCTGACCGCGATAATATGAAAGACGGGACGCGTTAAGAGAAAAAATTTGAGCATTTCCATACGTTTCTTGAGGGAGTTTGCGTTGAAGTAGCAAACTCTTAGGCCATTGTTCTGAGACACTGAGATGTGAGATGTGTGTGATTGAGGTGGACATGAAGGTATGAAATGAATTTCATTAGGAGAGCGATGAGAATGTGATGAGCCTATTCTAAAAAAGATTTAAGTTCCTCAACAGAAGAGGTGAGTGTCGTGCGGTCTTCTTTCTTCTTTTTAATGTAGATTTTTCCATGACTTACGAAGGTTACAAAGCCTTTCTTTCTTTTTTGCTTCGATCCGGGCAGATATACGAAGCTGGTGTACATCTGGTGGGAGCTACTCATTAATGTTGATTAGAGAAGGAGGAAGCGGTAGTGAAGCATTTGCCTGTGTTAGTAGCACAGCACTAAGCTGAGTTAGCGGCTGCGAGGACTGTTTCAGACGCATCTTCCGTACTTTTTGGATGTCACGCTCGAGGAGTCCACTATCAAGGAGCTTTAGAGCAGCGTACATCGCACCTTTCGGGGACGTAGAATTAGTGATCGGGAGCCCAGTGATCACTATCTCGGTGGAGAGGCTTCGTTGAGCAACATTGAGATTTTTTCAATACGCCTGGCAGCAGCGCCATCAAGAGCAGCGGCCGAATTGAACAGATTTCATCATACTGGAGGTATGGTATATATATATATATCATACAAAGCGGAGGTTGGCTTGTTCAGACTGCATTTGAGTGATGGCCTCTGCAGCAGCTGAAAGGCGAGTTAAAAGGAGTGGCAGATCATCTAGAGGTGATAGCCTTTCTTCCAAGTTGGTCATGCGGGTGGAGACTTCATCAAGTCGTGTGTTCAGAGTGGTTTTCACGTCTGTCAACGGCGTGACAAAGGAAGATTGCAATTCCGTAAAACACGTCAGAGATGTAGAGACAGTGACGTAGATACACAAAAGACAAGACAGAGATGTAGAGACAGAAAAAAAAAGACGGAGATGTAGAGACAGAGATTGGAGACAGAAACGTAGAGACAGAGAGGTAGAAACAAAGATGTAGAGACAGAGACATAGAGACAGAAAAGAGCTCCGCTCGCAAACCCCCCATTTTTAGAAAGTGATTAAATTCTAAATTCTGTTCTATTATTTCACCCCAAGGGGTGAACATTTTTACTTTAGATTATTAACACTATTGTAAAGAAAAAACAGTTTTTATATTTTACCCTGTTGATATTATATAACTATTGAAATAATTTGTTAAGAACCATATCTTAATAATTATTATAGATAAATTTTAAAAAGTCTTTCATCCGCAGTTACTGTTAAATTAATTAAATATTTGAACAAATTACAAACTCTATTTGAAATCTATAGTTTTCAAAAATTATAGTGCAGAATATTTCAAAATTGTTGAACAATGTAATGTATTACCTGCCCACCACCCTACCTACCTGCCTATCTGCTTACCTATCTATCTCTACCCACACACCTGCCTACGAACCTTTTAGGTTGGCCAGAAAATACCCCGCCCATTGGCCCTACGACACCATAACCCCACCGGCACCGCGTGAGCATTCCATCGGTGGGGCCTGATCTGATCCGCTGGATCCGTCGCCGTGGCTGTCATTATCACTACTCCCCCGTCCCCTTAACGTGGTAGTCAAGGGCTTAGGGGTTCAGTTTTGACAGTTTATCCGCATTTGGGAGCCCCCATCCCGGGCGACCTCTTCTCTTCCTGCATGCGCATGTTCACACACACACGCTCGCACTTTGACTCGCACGCTGACAGGCACACACATCACTTCGCGCATTGACCCTCTAGTCCGAGGGCCCGCGGTTGGTCATTCGCTGTATTTCCGCTTCTTTTTCCGTCTTGTTTATGATTAAGTGCTTAAAATCTTCTCCCTCTAAAGGTGCGCCAATACTCTGTTGCAGTTGGTCCCGCTACTTCGTGTAGACTCTGCAGCGAAAGAACGCGTATTCCGCGTCTTCCGATCCAGCGTCACAGTCCTCGCAGGTTTGATCACTTCGTTTTTTATACCTAAACAAGTAGGCGCCGAAGCACCCATGTCCACTGAGTGCCTGCAACCCAGTAATCGAGTCTTCCGTGATCTCGAGTCGTCCACTCTTTGACGTTCCTAATAAGCGTGTGTGTCCACATGCCTTTAGGGTATGCACTCCATTCACCTTGACACTTTGAAGTACGGCTGACTGTGCTTCTCTTTTGATGAACAGAAGGGTGGTTGTCTCGTACTCTCGTTGCTGTTCCTCCCAGACGTTAGCTCTTTCCTTAGCGAGTAGCCATATCGGAGCCATTCCTGCAAGAATCAAGGTTGCGCCCAGTGATATGGTGCGGTATCTGCTGATAACTTGAAGTGCTATTCGGCGCTGTACTGGAGCGATATTCTTCATGACTGCATTGTTGTACGCATGGGTACCCCACAGAGGCGAGTCATAGAGTAACATCGAGTTCACCACAGTCACTAGAAGTGCTCGGCTGCTTTGTTTAGGTCCTCTGACATTGGGAATCTGCTGTTTTAGAGCTGTGCCCACATTCCCTGCTTTTGTCGATGTTCACCTTAAGTGGTCTTTAAAGTTCCAGTGCGTGACTATCCATAAGTCCAGGTACCGGATGCTATACTGGAACTCTATCGTGTAACCATCTACACCAAGTTTGGGGTACTCGAACTTTCTTCTCTTTGTTATGAGTACAGCCTCGCTCTTCTGCTGGGCTAGTTTGAGGCCGTGCTCTTTCATCCATTGGCTGACTATTTCTAGAGTCTCGTTGCATTTCCACTCCAGTTCTTCTATAGTTACAGCCACTGCTAACATGGCCACATCATCCGCGTATCCTACTAAAATCAAATCTTTCGGTGGTGTAAGCCGTAGAAGCTTGTCGTAATGTATATTCCATATAGTAGGGCCACCTACAAATCCTTGAGCGACTCCTGCCGTGATCTCAATTTCTTTGGTGCCCTCGTCCGTTTCCACCACCAGCGTCCTGTCCTCTAGGTAGCTGCTGGTGACCATCATTAGGTATACAGGTAATCTCCCGTTAAAAGCTTGGTATATATCGCCGTACAAAAAGTAGCACCACTCGCGGAGCGCTGGCAAAAACTAACACCACTTGCTGAACGCCTGACGACAAGTAGCATCACTCGGGGAATGCTAGCGAAGACTAGGATTACTCGCCGATCGCTGACGAAAAGTAGCATCAGTCGGTCAAAAAAAATAATAGCATAAGAAGTATTTTCATTCGACCTAAAGAAAAGAGTCGAACAGAAAACCTATACTCACAATGAATGCCAGATTTAAGAAAGGCTCTAGGCAGC
>JAPYZO010008060.1:0-16823 GCA_030522905.1 Torymus flavipes | reverse complement strand
CGTCACTGGCAGTGTGTAGTTTTTGTGCCCTTTTTCTGGAGTTGACTTTCTTTTCAGTCAACTCAAAGCGCTGGCTTTTTGCATATATACCTATAGGTGTTTATTATTTTTGGATGAGCGATTTATCTTGACGTCCCAACGAAAACCCCGGATTTTCACGGATGAAGTATACGATAGTAATCTCACGACGTATTTATTAGATTGACTCTGTCAAAATAGCGCCATCACGGAAAAATCTCATGCAAATTCTAATACCATTACTGCATTACGTACCTCTGACGTAAAATTAATCTTTTATATTATTCTTGTATAGTTAATGCAATGCGTGGAATTTTCCCTTATTTTTTTTAGAATATAGATTATATATGATCAACATCAACATATATATATATATATATATATATATATACATCATTCGTGTTAAAATAAAAAAGATCATCTTTACTCATTCCGGAAAATACTAAATGATAAAAATCAATAAATTGAAAAACTTAATTTAATGAAGTGTTTGCTTTAATACAACATAGTATATAGAATAATAATGATCGATTGAGGTTCAAATAAGGTAAATTAATGTAGTACCAGCTCGAAATTTTTAGTAATATAACTTTAAATATTAAAATGACAAAAATTGTTCAATTATAAGTCAGTTAAACAATAAATATAGGTTATTCAAACAAAAAATAATTAAAATGTTAAATTATAATTCTTATTTTATCAATTTTCATTTTAATTAAACTGTATACTATTGGGAACGTGTTATTGGAAGTGTGAAGTTAATTTATTGCGACGTTTCTTTGCAAGTTTGATAGTCAATTGTTGAAATCTTTAGCATTTATATGCACGATAGTTTTCCATGTAATATTATAGTATCAACGTAAGTTAATAGTAATTAAAATTCAGTGATAAAAGTTAAACGTGATAAGTACTGATAGACTTGTTGTTACTTCTATATTTTAATTGTTAATACTTCTAAGTGTTCTTCTTATTTTAGTATTTTAATTTTTTTAATATTTGCCATCGTAGGCTGTAGATATGGAATATTTCTAATTAACGTGTTGCATAATAGTATACTTTAACTTGCTGTAACATAGTTGTCGTGTAAGTCAATCGTTTAAATTGAATTCCAGATATATTGCAACGTACGTATTTCGAACAAAAACTATATCCTAGCTAACTACTTGTTGCACTTCTTGTAAATTAGGTGTATGAAGGTGTCATCGTGGTGCAAAGTTGCATTTCATGTGGTAGAATGTGATTAGTTTCTCTATAGATGTAATTATTTAAACTGAAGTATAATGACACATTTATTTCTTATTAATAAAATAATTATTCTTTATATAGTTTACAGTTGATTTTTTATATTAAGTCAGTATTAAATTCAGATGTAAGGATCTTAAATTCAAGGTAAATGATTGCTATTTAAATAAATAATAATAATTTGAGAAAATAATTTTAAATATTTTATTTGCAGTAAAATTTTACTGTATTTAATATTCATCAACCTAAATAAAGAGACAAATGAAATGAGTATCTCCAAAAGAATTGTCGTCCGCGTGGAATTAGAAAAAACTAATTTAGTTAATTCCTTTCGCGCAATAGCCAAAAAAAAAGTTCAGCTGATGCCGTCATCTAATTTGCAATTTCATTCAGCGCCGCGAAGAGAAAAACGGAAACGCGACGTCGGTACAGCTATAATACCCCAGCGTATACATATATAATCCAAAAAGCAGGTATACATAATCAGGCTTGGCTTCTCACATGAATCATCGCGTGCCGTCTACCCGGCCGACAGCCTATAATACACGTTGCATTCATTCAGCTTCAGCTAGGAAAATTTATGACGTTTTTAGGTGTCGGGGAGCTGTTGCGCTGCCATACTGCACTTGCCAATCTCGTGCGCCTATATCATCATATATATATACACTATCGTTGTATACACTCGTGCTTCTTGCATTTCGCGCGCGAATTTACGGGCGAATATGGGGCAAAAAAGCGCACGCGCGCACGCTCACGTCGATTATGCGATTAGATGCGGCTCTGTGGATTGGATTTCCGCGTGATGTTTAGCCGACAATTGGCTATAGGAGCTGAGAGCGAAGCGCGCTCCGCGCTGACAGTTGCGTAAATCCATCGCATAGAGCGAGCGTTAAACAGTTCTAATTGACTTGGACCGATGCAGCGCTGCGGTCTGTCACTTTTATGCACCGTGTGCGCGTACACAGCGTAAACGTCGTTCTTGATGCACGCGGCTTTTTTTTATCGAGCGGTAGAGTCGTATGCTCAATGCACGTGGTTGCGGGCGAACCTTTTTGCTCTTTGCTACTGCGGCTAAAATCAACAGAGATAAGAGGAGGCCGACACAGCTTTTGTACTTTTTCAAGTGGAATTGACTTTGTCGCGTTTGCGCTCCATGCAAACGGGATGTAGATATATATGACAATGTTAACGCGAGAGTACAGATGCGAGATGTAGCTTGTAAAATAGCTCGAAATTACACGGAAGTGCGTTTATTTGTGCCACACCCTGTTGTTGCTGTATATATAGTAATGTTTAAATAATACAAAGCGTCGTAATACTCGTTTATAATAGCTTAATGAGGAAATGGTCAATAGTAAATAATATTTCTATGGAAATTATTTAACGCGGAAAAGTCACATGCGTCAAGTTAATGGGCTCTAATCATTAACGAGTGTTGATAAAACAAAAAATAGGTTACCTTTTCCCATTAAGAATGTGTATCAGTGATATTTCTTTATTCTTCGTGCATACACATTATTATATCTGGAATATGGCTGTTGAAATATTTATTTATTGACACACTTTCTATACGAAGATACTCGATGACAAGAGAAACTGCGTACAAACTGAAGAGGATTTAAAAATCCATGCATGCATGCATTAATAAGTATAGTAACATGCAGGATTACTGCAAAAAATGTACTGCTGTAGTACAGACTTAGGAAGGATTGCAAGTTCTTCAATGTTTCAGTTTCCCAACAATATTTTGATCCGTACGAGTTGACGTTGAATAGTTGATAATCGATATAATATATTTATTAACGGATATCATAGCAATAACAGATTCTATTCCAGAATTAAAACAAAGCTAAACAAAAGATTTTCCTAATGTCAGAGTTATCTATTGAATTCTAGTATCAACGATATTTAGTTCAAGTGGAATATTATATTCTTAATTAAGAATACATATATCACTATCGTAAATTGCTATACAATTACATACTTAAAGTAAATTAAAAATAAAAACACTCGAGAACGATGGCATTCCTATCTAATCTGCATGCAGTTAAAGGCACTAAGATCTTATAATAGTCAATCCAATTAGATTTAGACGTTCGGGAGGTATATAGTAGCGCGATAATTACGCAGCCGCACATACATATAGAACGTACGTATGTATGTACACCTCGTCGCGGTGTGTGATATCACCTGGCCAATGTTTACCGGTGCGTATAGGTGTGTACGCACACCTATATAACGCAACGGGCGCGTGCGAAGCAGGAAAAAGAGAGCGCGAATCCAAGCCAGCAGCACGTAGTTGTGCCGTTCGGCGAGTGTTGCACAGCGACGGAGAAGGCGGCGGTAGCAGAGGAAGGGGCAGCGAGAGACACGCATACACACGCCGACGGCTTAGGATGGGATTTAGCCAAGCGGAATCGAACGTTAGCGTCAGTGTCGAGCCGGGCGAGCTCTCGGCGCTTGCTTTATAGTCCGGCTCTTCGCTCTTTCTTTTTCCTCGTCGTCTAATCTCGGCCGATAAACCGACGTCGCGATTTCTCTCGGTCATATACAGTGTCTTCTTCCCGGCATAATTTCTATATTTAGCGGTGTGGCCTCGCGACGGTGTGCCCGTGTTGTACCTATATATACCTATATAGACACGTGCGCGATGCCGGTACTTGCGTAGACGGCGTCTCGTCGACGCGCCTGTGCTGTGTCTGCGTATGTCTACGTGCGTGGGTGCGTGCGTGTGTGTATATTTTTTTTACGGCCGAACAAGAGGTCGAGAAGTATAGTGTAAAGGTCGTTGCGAGTGTCTGAGGTGGAAGCTTCATGACGGAGAGGTTCCTGGAGGCGAAATGTCGGGAACTGCAGGATGCGAGGGCAAGGAAGGGGGAGAAGAAGACAACGCGCGCACTGGTGCACGCGAGTGTGGAGAATGAGAGGGTGATGGAGGCGGCAATGTTTGACAGAGGAGACGAGTGAGTTGCGCGCCTCCGGCGCTAAGCGAAATTTTTTGTTTGCGGGGGAGGTGGATCGTGATGTCATATTGGTTGCGGTTACGTGAATAGTATACAAACTTTTGGTTTTTGGTGGTTTGTGCGGTTTTATTATTGAAAAATGGATTAGTTTTTTATTTGAATTCATTATAAAAAAAAATTATTTCATATGTTGCAAGAAGAACGACGTGGTTTTAAGGAGAGAAAATACTTGGAATTTACTTGCTTAACTTTAGTCACGAGTGTACACGTAACTACAATATTACCTCATATACGAGGAAATAAAATTTGACCTCACAGGATTCTTTACTTAGGAAAACATTTACTTCCAATGGCAGTTTATTATATGCAGTTAATATACGTATTGTAAACAGTGAATAAATGACTCTAAACCGTATAAATACATTAGATATACATTTAGGTAAATTATATGAAAATAAAATACCACATCGGAAATATTTTATTACTGAGTTATAAAAGAAAAAAACTTTGAAACAACCGCTTTTATCTAAAAAAATCTGATTTATGATAAAATATATTTGTTTATTTTGTTGTGTTGATGTATTATAGATTTGCTAGCATCTAAAATAGAATCCAGTTTTCTAGGGTCTTTCCCGTATAATTAAAATTTGTTTTCGTTTCCGGCGATAACGTATCTATTATACTTATTTTTAAATTTTTACAGAAAAAATTATAATATACCAAAGTGTATCTAGGAATGATAATGTAATAAATATTAAACAACGTGTAAAAAACAAATTGGTTAAAGCGTTTTTGAAATTTGACGTATAATGTTAATTAAATAATATAGACATATGTTCGCAATTACAAGAATATATTAAATCAATTAATTAGCGAGTTTTAATTGTATTTATTCACGTTTGCATTCATAATTATAATATATGTAGACATCGTTCTATAAGTATATAGATTTATCAGAGAATGCTCTTTCACCAGATTCAGGAGGTTGCCAAACTCAATTTAAAGATTAAAATTTCATGCCGCTAAAATTACCGACCGGATATAATAAAAGAAACGTAATATAATTTCTTTTATGAGCTTACATAATTACGTAAAATAAAGAGAATACTCCTCAGTATATTGTATATGAATTTTTTCACACTGTACAACATTTTAGCCAAATATTTGAAATCTTCTTTACGTAAAGTTTAAACAGAATAACAGCTCCATCACTTTCCTATTTTTAAATTTTGCTTTTACTTCGAAAAAAATTAACTGACTTTTTTCTAATACCTCGTAGTATACTTATAAAATTTCTTCAAATGTCGACGCGTTAACTCTATTGCTCACTTTTGGACTTTAGAATCAACGTATATGAAGAAGATTATATAATATTGTAGATAGAATTGATAAAAAATGTTTTTATCAATTAAAAAGCATTATATTTAAAGAGTAAGATGTATCAATTGTCAGTTATGATAAATATATTATATTTTTGAAGAGCTTAAATTTTGACAGTTAGCAAGTATTGAGAGAATTACACGAAATAAAAGGTAATGGTATATAGTGAATAGTTAATTGATAAAAGACCACCTTAGTGAAAACTTTTGAAAGGTGATTCTTTGTAAGTAAAAGCTTATTGATTTATAACATACAAAGTTCAATACTGAGGGTAGATTAATGTACAGAAATAGATATGAATATAAATAAATGTACAGTGTACGTGCCAACCGTGATTGTTTTTTTAAATGTTGCTTTAACTGCAGCTCACAAAAAATCGGCGGAAGTGATTTGGAAATACTCTTTGACCCTTTACGTATCTGGTCAGTAAATAAAAGTCATAAACTTTCGGTCGAGTAAAGCTAGGGATTGTCTTGTCGCATCCCAATATAGATCGATCATTTTGTTCCTATAAATAAAACAACTCGTTTCATTTCTTAGTCACTTTATGGAAATTTTTCCAAAACAATTAGAAAATGTCAAAGAGTGGTTAAAAAAATATTTTCGTAAATAAAAAAGATAAGCAATTTCCGTAAACAGGGCATCTCAAGTTCAAAAAGAACTACATATAATCGATTCTGAAGTTGTATTGACTGCAGATTATTTTTGTATTTTTAATTATTTTGTCACAATTATACTGCAATAGTTTCGCTTTATATATTCTAATTTAATTTAATTCTAATAGAGAAAGTTATAAAAACTTAATTAGAAACAAGCACTTACGAAATTGGACGTATATCTACTTTTATATTACTCGTCATTAAATGTTATCGGCTTGTACTAAACTTTGTAATCTTCAAATGGAACCGAATTCTTTTTAAATTGAATTCTCTTTATGCACAAACCGGTGGTATAGATTTTAAGCATACGTCGGGAAATACAGTCCGTAAAATAATTCACAATGTGCATTTTTCCTCGCGTACGTGTTCAGAAAACAGATGTTACAACCGTGAAATACCAGAGTAATGCTAAAATAATGAAATCAACAGTCGTATAGCTAAAAATTTTGCATGTAACAGTGTCAACGATATACTGGACATTCTCTCGAGTGAGGTCAAATTTTGCGATATCCCCTTGTACCACCTCCGACCACTCTAACCTTCCGAAACAAAAACACCCACATACTACTCTTCTCGTAAAGGATGAGCGGAGCTCGGGAAAATTGTCCAACTTCGGCGAGCTCGACATCCTCGTCGACCTCCTCGTCGGCCACTTCAAATCTCGAGGCTCGTCAGCCAACGAACGATCCAAGTCCGTCCGTGGCCTCGGCCCCGGAGCGCGTGCTGGAGCGCCTGGCCGAGGGTCTACGTCAGCATCCCGAACTTCTGGAACAGTATATCGCTCTCTCGGACCGGCTGAACGGGTTGCCGGAAAATGACCCACGACTGCGCGCTCCGCCAACCGCGGAAATCTCACTACCGGACGAGCAGCATCAGCCGAGGCCGTCGAAGCGCGACAAATTGTGCACACTGAAGATGCTGCTCGAGCGCAGAGTGGAGCTGGTGGAAAAGGTGATCGAGACGCGCGCGGAACGGGCCTGGGAGGATTGCATGGAGAAGCGACCCTGGCTACAGCCCCTCGAGGCTTGGGTCGTCGAAAGGTACAAGACGAGATTAAGAGATATGGCGAATAATAGGGGTTACAGCTCTGACAGCGAGATCAACATTCCTAAATCCAAGAAAAAAGATGGGAAAAAAGTGAGCGTTAAATTGTTCAGTTTGAATTGGGGTAACAGTTGGGAAATATATGTTGCTTTTATCTAGGGGCGAGCTGGACGACTTGAAGTGACTTTGTTCACGTAATAATATATTTTTATATAAATTTGAACACAAGGATTTTATTAAAACTGCTTTTCATGATTTTTATTATATCCGTATAAAGAACATTTTCAATGCTTATTATTGATACCCAGAAAGTTTTTTCTGTTTTTTGTTACTTTTATTTTTCTATTTATTTTCAAACAGTAAAGGAATGGTGGTGCTAGAGATAAAGTAAAATAAACAAAAGAAAGTGTAATTATCGGGTCTCGGTGGAATCGTAAATGAAGATAATAATCTAGTTCAATTTACTTAAAATCGTAAAAATCGAAAAACCATTTATCTCCGGGCTTTACATTGGGTGCAGAACGTTATTTACCTAAATAAGTTGAGCTTAAAATAAAGACAATAAAAACTTTCTTACAATTACTATTACTATAAATTAATTATATTTTTACAATTTGATAATAGTGTAAGATATTATTTTACTTATCAAAATAATAATTCGTTGGGTTTTGTAAGTTTATTTGCCTTGAATATTTTTATTGTCAATTGTGTACCAATGGTTCATTGTGAATTTTGTTGTAAATGAAAATAATTTGGCAGTTATTAAAACAAATAAGACTATTGCTTTTATAAAACCGTTAAGGATAACAGGAAATAGTGTACCAGTTTGCTAGGTAATAGCACACGTAGCTATAACGACCGCAGTTTAGAATACTAACCAAAGTAATAGTCATGAAATTCAATGATCTTGATTATTCAATGATTTTACTACCCTGACCTCAGCTCTATTCAAGTAATTTGCTATAAAGCTGAAATTGTCTCATTTAAAAAATATATAAACATTAATATTTATAGAGTTTAAACACAGTAGAAAAATGATTAAAGCAATAAAAATCTATATTCATACTTTTATATTAAAAAAATGTTATTGACTTGTGTTTTACTAATATTCCGAATAAATAATCTAAATAATCCGAGAACATTTTCGGCGATACTCTATAATAATCATTGTGACATTCGTGTATTCATGCATTCAATAAATTAAAAACTCTCCACTCAAGTTTGTAGGTAATATAACAAGTGGTCCATCAAAGTGATCGCGCGAATAGATAGTGTGGACTAGTCTATAGGTTCAACATATATTTAAGCACTGCTGCTCTAAATCTATTTGTAGCTTAATAAATTCCTTGTAGTTATACACGTTATATACAGTATTAAATTATTTATACGCAGTATTAAACTGTAACAGCACCAAAGTGATCAATATTTTAAAAATCAGAATAACTTTTTAATATAATAAAGATTATCGTCAAGATCAAAGCAACATATATTTAGAAAGAAAACAAGAATTGTGAAAGTCCTAATTATTAACTTATTTTTAACTTCGAAGAGCTCACCTTTGGTGGATGCAGAAACAAGTGAAAAATCCGATGTCGAAGTAAAACGGATTTTAGAACCGCTACTTAAAATAAATGAAATTCCTAAAAATCGTAAAGGGTCCATAAGTTCGAGTTCTAAAAAATCAGATGCACCTTCACCAGTCCTAACACCATCTGCAACTCGTGACGTGGTTGAACCACTACTACTACCAGTGGAGTCGGAAACTTCCGTCTCTCGACCTGAATCCCCCGACTTTTTTGATAAGATCAAGGAGAATTTCAAGGATAAAATGGAAGATATTCACAGGGTATAATATATAAATTGTAAATTTAAAAAAGAAATAGAAAAATAAAGTACGAGCTTTACCGAAGCTCGTAAATAAAAGTAATTTGCGATTTCGTATCTTGCCATTCTAAGCAAGTATCAACATTTTATTTACATTTTTAACTATATTTATTACAGAGATTTATCTATAGCTTTGTAAATTTATTATAAAATAATTATGCATTTGTCAGAATAATAATGAATTTTTGTTGTTGTTCATAAAACTCTTGATAATATTTCATATATTCATTACAGTATTTCCAAAGGAGTAGTCGGTTAGCGGATGTGAACAGAAAGTTGAAGTCCCAAATATGGAGTTCAGTTGTAACAATTGTCCTGGTCGAGGCGAAAAATTTACTGCCAATGGACATCGACGGTCTTTCGGATCCCTATGTCAAGTTTCGGTGAGAAATATGTCTGTTAAAATTGTTAAAGCCGTAAATTTTAATTTCTGCATTGTTGATCTTGAGTTACGTATGCTAGCGGAGAAGGTATATAGATTTTATGTGACCTGCAAGAGTTTTTTTAATGCTCGTAAAATCTGATCGTAAAAATGGTTTTATACTTTTTGACGCGTTGTGATTGTTTTATAGTGGTATGAATACCGTAATCTCTGAAACAGATGAAATTGGCATTTTTATAATTTATTGCTGGTTTGAAGAAACGTGTGGTTGATTTAAAATTTTGAGATATGTTGAGAATGTGTTTATTTATTACATATAACTTTATTAAGAATTCTAGTTTACAATTTAGTTGAAATTGTTTTTTTTTCTTATTCAGAAAACAACCTTCTATAAAAAATATAAAGAATTCCATATGAAAGTTTGAAAAATTAAGAACTCGATTACTCTTTCTAGACGGATTTTGAAATATCAAAAAAGATTTCTGACAAGCTCACTTAGCTTTAAAACGTTGTTAGGAATGCTATACTGCTACGTCATTATGCCATTTATTATGATACTATTTTTATCGTCAAGTTATCCAGGCTTACCGGCATTTCAAACAGGCTTTGCTTTTTTTTCTAAGTGTACATAAAAAGTTTTCTTTATTTGCGTATATAGAGGATTTGATGGATGTAATATACACACAAAAATCAATACCGTAGCGCTTCCAAACTGACGTTCTATTTTTATCTCTATTATGACTGAAAAACACATAATACGAGTTTTTATCCACATAATCTGGTCGGAACGGCGTTAGGAAATGTAAAATATGAAACTCTCTTTAACAGCCTGGGCACAGAGAAGTACAAATCGAAGGTGGCGAACAAGACTCTCAACCCCGTATGGCTGGAGCAATTCGATCTCCACCTGTACGAAGACCCATACCTGGGTCAGGAGCTCGAGGTTACAGTCTGGGATCGTGACCGAAGCCACCAGGACGACCTGATGGGTCGCACAGGCATCGACCTCGCGACCCTCGAGCGCGAGACGACCCACCGACTGTGGCGCGATTTAGAGGATGGGGCGGGCAGCATTTTCCTCCTGCTGACGATCAGTGGCACCACGGCCAGCGAGACCATCAGCGACCTGGCCGCACACGAGGAGACACCCCACGAGCGGGCGCTGCTCATACAAAAGTACTCATTGGCCAATACGCTGCAGAGGCCGCGGGACGTTGGTCATCTGACGGTCAAGGTATTTAGACCACCGGCGCCAATCGTATATATATCTGGGTGTATTATTGTTTGCGCTTGAGAGGATTGGGAGTCTACGAGAATGCGACTTATGCGCTTTGCGAGGCTTCCCTATACTAAAGCCTGCTAGGAGTATCAAGTACTTTGGCCGTATTTATGTTTCAGAATGATTGTCATCGAAACTTTGTCGAATAGAGAAGTAGAAGTCGAAAAACTTGTTTGAGTCTTTTAAAGCGGCTTGTGAATATTTATATTTTTTGAAATACGTTTCCATCTAAACCATAAACTAACTTTATTTTCTTTATATTTTATTTTCTTCTAATAGTTTATTTTCTTTTTTAACGAGAGAAACAGTTTCTTGTAAAACTTTTTAATATTTTTCCCGTCACATCCTTTAAAAAATAAATTGCTTTTATATTTTTAACATATAAGAATCTACCGAGGAATCTACAGCACGGAGAAAAAATATTTTTCTTCGGGATGCATATATACGTTAAACTTGCCAAGAATTTAGTAAATTTTAACTTTTTGAATTTCGAAATAAATTTTCAAAAATTATATTTCTATTGGTACTGCATTTTAATTGTGACGCCATGCGAATGTTTTTACAAAGCTTTATCCTATATAATCTAGTAGAACATAAATATAATTAGCTAACGCACTAAATTTTACTTAATTACTAATTACATTTATGTAAATATAACATAGGTTGATATCTATCTATGCAAATTAATACAAATCTTTACGTGTCCTCATTTCCTTATATACGAAAATTTTCAATTATTATTATTTTTATAAAGGAAACTTAATAATTTTATTATATACTATTTTAGGAACTTTATACTTTGCGAATGTTTCAGTATTTGAAATACAAAATATTTAAGCTTAAATGCATGAATTTTAGTAATGAAAAATACACATTTAGCTAATTGTAAATCGATATGAAATTAATTCAAATTCATTCATGAATAAATCATCAACAATAAATTTTTTAGTTACATCACTAAATTCAGAAAACTTTCAATCGATACAATATATGAAAAATAAACGATATTCTGTTCACTGATATGAGAATTAATGTATTCCTTTTTAAAAAAATTTAATATTTTCATATAAAAAAAGTGATTGCATGCTATAAATTATCTGCAAAAATCATTTCTTCTAAAAACAAATATTTAAGTATGTTTACCAATAAATAATTCATTATTAAACAATTTAAAATCAGGGTTGTAAATGTTATGAACAATTAAATGTTTATGCGGTTAAAATTCATTTCTAAGTTTAACTAAAAATAGTTTTATAATGGGAAATATCAGCTACGCTGTTTCAAATCAATTCTGCACTTCGTCAAAATGGTTTTAGCTTTTGTATAAAATTACATAATAATTTTAATTAATTTACTTAGGTCTACCGAGCACAAGGCCTTGCAGCAGCTGACTTGGGCGGTAAAAGTGATCCTTTTTGCGTTCTGGAACTTGTCAATTCAAGGCTACAAACTCAAACTGAGTACAAAACTTTATCGCCCAACTGGCAGAAAATCTTTACCTTGTAAGTGAATTATAGAATTGTAATGGAAATGAGCAAAACTTCTATTTTATCTTGGAAAAATATGGAAATTTCAATCAAAAATACTATTTTTCTTTTCAAAGAAAAGTGTTATAAGTTTTTACTAAACTCCTAATTGCACTTCTACCAGTAGTGAAAAAATATTTTTTTTTGACGAATAAAACAATGATTTAGTAAAAATAAATATTTTCAGCAATGTAAAGGATATCAATTCGGTATTAGAGATCACCGTATACGATGAGGATCGGGATCACAAGGTGGAATTCCTTGGGAAGGTGGCGGTACCATTGCTGAGGGTAAGAAACGGCGAAAAACGTTGGTATGCCTTGAAGGATAAAAAGCTGCGTTGCCGTGCCAAGGGTAATAATCCCCAGATACTGCTCGAGCTTACTGTCATCTGGAATATCATGCGAGCTTGCATACGAACGTTAAATCCGAAAGAAAAAAAGTATATGGAGCCGGAAGTGAAATTCAAGAGGCAGGTCTTCCTCAGAAACGTTCTCAGGCTCAAGGCGATCATCGTGATATTCATCGACTTGGGCAAATACATACAGTAAGATCTTTATTTTCTATCAGTTTGAATTTCTTAAAATAGTTTTCCTCTGCATTTTTTTTTAAACTGTATATTGATTTTTTTAAAAGATTTTTTTTTTGTTTAAAATTTTCTTTTATTTTCGTGACTAAAATTAAATACATAAACATAAAACTTGATTGTTTAATTGATAGAGGAAAAATCATAGATAAAAATTTATAGTAAAATATTTATTTATTCCTACAATATATTATTATATTTTTAATATAATATATTATATAAATTTTAATAAATTACATTGCTAGTAATCGAATGAAATTTGTTGTAATTTAAAATATTTACTTAATCATCAACGTATGCAGTCGAACGTCGTAGAAATTCTCATTTCATAAAAAGAATAGGGCGAATAAGTATATACAATACGGGAGAATTGGAGCATATAGAAAAACGAAGATATATCTAGCCTTTGAAACTAAGAACGTAACAATGCCGGTAGTTTCATCCTACCGTTTTGCTTATTGTTAACTCCGCCAGCTGACTCATTGCGCTCAGCAGCGTCACACTCTACCCACGTATAAATGCCCACTTCTAATATCCTCGCTATTTTCCATTGTAGGAGCTGCTGGGAATGGGAGAACAAGATGCGAAGCGTCGTGGCGCTCGTACTATTCGTGGTCATTGTTTATTACTTCGAACCCTATATGATACCGACCATGGCGTTCCTCATCCTATTAAAATATTACGTGGTAAGAGATGATTTTCTGTTTAAAACTTAACAAAGCTTGTGCACTAACTTCCCACCGCTAACAACGACTTTCTTCAATGCATACCTCCTCTCTCACAACAATGAAAGAAAATATAGTCTCTTCAATCTCTTGTATGCTGCTCTATGTTTTCTATTATTCTGTCCTTACTTGGAAATAATATACCTATATTTTAACCAAAGTTTGAAAAAGATGTTTTTTTTTTAAATAGTGTAATAAATAAAACCACATTTTAACTTGCGTTTATACATTTGTGTTGGTACAGAGTATTATTATTATTATTAACAACTAAAATTTATATATCAAAACTATATATGATTGAAATAGTTTACATGTACTGGATATCGAATTAACATAGATTTCGACATTTGGATTAAATCAATAGAAACAAAATATGCCGTGTTAAAATTTTGAAATACCAATAAAGCACTGAGAAAATCATATATTTCAATAAACTGCACGATAAAATGTTTCTTTAAAATTTCAAATAATGTATAAAACAGGTATTATAACTTGGAGCGTTAACATCCGATTTGTATTTTTTCAATCAAAACTCTTTTTTTATTTATAAGTTAAATAATTCGGGGAAAACCCCATACAAATATATACTTCTCATGTTAACAATCGAATCCGTGGAAGTTCAGCTATTATTAGGTATTACATCTAGTTTTACTGAGAAGATAAATTAATTATATGCTTGAATGAGCTTTAAATTCTCTTTGAGGAATTGAAATCGACTACTAGATAGGCTGATTAAAAGGCTACCAGACTGCTGTTTTTTTCTTTAAAGAGTATCTTAATTTAACTACAATACAGGGATCATTGTATTCGTGTTCTAAAACAATAGGAATGTGGTTAGTAAAAATATTAATGAAAAAGTAAGGATTTCAATTGAACAAATTTTGATTTGGCATAGTCAGGCTTATTTTTTAACCATTGGCTCCACAGTCAGACTATTCGGTTGTTCGTTTAATTGTCCAATGGAAAACTCAGCTGAGTTTATCGAAATGAACAATTTTTGAAGTACTTGATGGATATTTCGAACGTTCGACACACTACCCACTGTACTCCTTCTTTTTGAAAATATTTATAATTTAAAAAAATATATATTTATTAACTGCACATAAATTTAGGTTACAAACGCATTTTTTTATTAAACTAGAAATTAATTACTTTGTTAAATGCCTATTGTAAGCATGAGCTCCGTGTAATTTTTTTCATTATTGACACTTTCATTAAATTACTTATTGATCAATATTTACTTATAATATTGCCCTTCTTTTCTCTTGATGTTCAACTAAAAGATGCTGTATAATTAATATCTATATTATAATCAAGGTGTTTTTTGATATGATTGTCGTACACCAGTAATAGAAGTGAGAGAGTTAGGGGGCGTTCGATTTGCTTCAATCCTTGCTTTGCAAACAGGTAGCAGTTTTGACCGGAGCTCCTCTTCCCCACCAGATGACTGTTCACATTCAAGATTCTACGGATCCGAATTCCGATGATGGTCCTCCGACCCCTGGTGAAGACGATGACGATGAAGACGATAAAGATAAGGTATGATTTATTTCAAAAAATTATAAAAGCTGCTAACAATTTTCCAAGTATACAAAACAACAAAACAAAAAAAAACAAAAAAAAACAATGTATCTTTTTGCAGCTGTGAAGTTTACTTAAACTTTTTTGATTTTTTTAATACTTTTTTGAATACACACATAATTGCAAAAAATTTTGTGGCATGAAGTATACTTGAATAAATTTGTAAATAGCATAAACTGCTATTTCGTATCACTTTCTTCTAAAGAATATTTTATTTCTAATATAAGTAAAATACTATATTGACAAATATAGAAAATGTTAGTATTTATGAATTATAATTTTCTACCTTAACATATTTTAGTATTTTATCATTACTTTAATTATTTTATCTTAATTTCTGCATGAAAATATTTATACGTGTTGAAAACTATGCAAGAATCTGCATAGGAATCCACTTAAAATAGCAGGGTGACTCTTCTAAAAATGCGCGTGATGCAACTACTTTATTTCATTTCAAAATATATCTAAAATTGCAGTAAATATTTCAATTTCTCGGGCACCCATTTCAATGTATATGTAGTGCGGTCAACCCTCAGGCTTTTTCTACATTGGACAGATACTTGCCTTCGGAGCGGTCCCGCGCTCCTTGATAATCCATTTTAAATTGACATATTTTGAAATGTAAATTTTGAGTGTTTTATCTTAAAAAATCTTAAAAAAAGTACAAAACAAAATTTACGAAAAGTACCTTTGTTATTTTCCAAGGGCAAATCCGAATTACATTTTTCAATTAAAATAAAATCTTCTTTTTAGGAGGAGAAAAAGAGTCTGAAGGAACGACTGCAGGCCATCCAAGAAGTAACGCAAACGGTGCAAAATTCGATCGGTTATATAGCAAGTCTTTGTGAGAGGGTGAAGAATTTATTCAACTTCACCATCCCTTACCTCAGCTATCTTGCGATATTGTTGACGATCCTCGGTATAATAGTCCTTTACTTCATTCCCGTGCGCTATTTAATACTAGCCTGGGGAGTCAATAAATTCGCTAGAAAAATCTTCAGGCCTCACACGGTGCCCAACAACGAATTACTGGATCTCATATCTAGGGTGCCGGATGACGAGGAGTTACTTAATTATAGGTATGAAGCTTGAAATTTTTAGTTCATTGATATTATGATCAACCCTATTATTGGGTGCTTGTGGTTAATGGTATATAGTCGTTGTTACCCCATATTAACTATACTGCAGCTAATCTTTTCTTAACTTTCAAGTATTAAATGATATTAGATGAATATCAGAGTTTTTCATAATATATATCTTATAAAATTACTATATTTTCTCTGCTTTCTTACGCTAAAACACATGAAACATTTAGAATCATTTGGGTATTAAATTGAATTTTCATACTATTAATATCTTAATTAAAATTAGCTTGAGATAATTTTGCACGTAGTTCGGCCTTTGTACACTGAATTTCACAGCTTTGCCTTCAACTACATAGCAACTTTGACTAGATTCAGATCACGTTTATTCACGATAGAACGTGTAAGGATTTTACTATCGCATTGACTGACTTACTTAAGCTTGATTAGATATTGGAATGTATTTAACCTG
>JAPYZO010008059.1:0-11240 GCA_030522905.1 Torymus flavipes | reverse complement strand
CGGGCCACACTTATACATACGAAATTCAATAAAATAACCAAGAACCAAGCGCCGGGGCACTTTGAAACACGGCAACCCGAAAATACTTTCCCGTCACGTATACGCTCCTCTCTTTCTCTCTCACGGCCTCTCGCATCGAACATCCCCGAACCCGCCATCAAACAATCATGGACATCTCCACCCCCTCGCTATCCCCCTTTATTCCTTATTCATCGCACACACATATCCACCTGCGCATTCGCATCTCACCTGAAACATTCAGCCACGTCTATAAAATACATACCTGAGGTGGCAGGCCCGCGACGACAGCGTAGGCGATACCCTGGGGTATGGCAGTGAGGCCGACCGTCGTACCAGCCAGGGCATCCTGGAGGAGCTTGCTCCAGGTATATTGCGGCAGCCAGGCGACGATGGGCAACCGCCGGCGCAGCAGCTCGCGCGGCTTGCAGCACTTGGAGGGCTCGCGCGGCGTCCCCGCCATGTCGCTCCCTGCGCAAATAATGCACAAAGAGAGAGAGAGAGAGAGTGGGGAGGAAGAGTGTGTATACATGCGAGGCTATATTACGTGTTGGTCTGTCAGTGTGCGCGAGTAGTTTGTCGTCCGGCTTTTATTCGTAGATTTTTAGGCCCTCCCCCGTGTGTTGTCCGAGAGTTTCTATGGGACACGGCACTTGAGCCGCGGCTATTTGACTTTCTTTTGTGCAGCGCGCGCGGGGGTTTTGTGCCTTGGTGTCCCTGCGTGTCTGTCTCTTTTGCTTGCTATATATGCTTTTGTCTTGGTTATGATAATTTTGTTGCAGATTCCCTGGGTAGTTTCATTGTTGGCTTGTTAGCGTGGTAGAGCTGAATTTTTTTGCGTGGTACGCTTTGAATAGTAGTTTTATAAATTAATGGTGCAGCTCTGTTGCGTGAGTGGATCGAATGCAGTATTCACAAAATAGTTTCACGGGGAAAAGAGTGGATGTGGGTATACGTTTTTTTAGAATGAAAAATTCAACATTTCTTTAATTGTTTTGAGTAATCGAATATCGGATGGAAAAACGTGTAGTCATAACCGACAAATTGGAGAAATTTTTGTTTTCATGTTTTTTTTCCTTATATCGAATGTATTTAGATTACAGCATTTGAATTTAATTTAATGCTAAATTGGTCAATTTTCCGAGAATTTTTCAATAATTTGATCGATATCAAAATTTACACGTGAACTAAATAGAAAGCCTACATAAATGATTGTTAATAAATATTTATGAAGCGTGTAATTAAATTCTTTAATTAATTTTCAGAAATCTACAATCTTTGAATTTTAATTAGCGTCATTTATAAATAGTTTCGTACAAAAATAGTTCTTAATAACAGGAACACGCTTATTTTAAGCGTAATTATTTCTTGAAAAATGACGGCTAATATGTATTAATCATTATATTTTTGTATAAATTGAATTTTTACGTAGAAAATGCGTAATCCGACGTATTAAATTTCATAGGAACCCAAAAGTATAGTAGTTAGTTCGCAATCTGGCTTGTTTATATGCAGACGTGTATTATACAACATGTTTGCGCGATGGCATAATTCGTTCTCACAGAAAAGATAAATATAGTAAAATTTAAAAAAATCACAGATAAAACTTTTTAAGTAAAGGTTTATATTTGCATTTCTCTATAACAGTGTGTATCACACGGCAAAAATTGCTTTCTAAGAAAAGGTAAAAAAACTTTTTAAATTATTCTTTCTTTTGTAATATTAAATTTTCTGTATTCACATGAGTTCGTGTACACCTCCGTGTTTAACTACTTTTTTATTCCACACTTCTATTTATCATTTTTTCGTTTTTATCTCGTGATGTTTTTTATTCACTTCCTCTAAAAGCCTCACGTTAGCTTTTAATCTCTTTCATGCTATCCCTTTAACATACACCCGCGCTCTTACTCTCTTCCTCTGTCAGTATGATTATCTGTATTTATCTAGCTGCACGCCTTTTCCAGTTTTCACGCATTCCATTTCCTCTGCTTCTTTTCTTACAACTTTTCTTTGAGTTCTTTTTTTTTTCAAGAAACGATAAAAAGCGCGTCTTATCTATCCGAAACTTCGGCTGTAACATCCGTAACCTTTGTTAGTTTTCCAACTTTGGCAGCTGACGCATAAAAAATTTTAATCGCTTCCTTGACCAAACGCAAAGTGAGTTTGCATAAAAATTAAAACACCTGAATATGGCGATAATAACTCAGTCGATAAGTGTACAGAAAGGGACTATGTATACTAAAGTTTTTCAAGTGTTAACGATTAAATTAAACCATAAATAACCAACACTGATTTTAATTTATCTTCTGTTTTACGCTCCATTCAAAGCGATAGTAAGTATTGAAGTTTAGAAATATTACCATGATAATTACAATAAATATCCTAATTATAGTCTGTTAATAATAATTTTAAATGATTTTACTTGTGATATCAACGTATGAAAAAAAAATTCATTTTAAATTTCTTATGCCTTTCAAAAATCATGCTTTATTTTTGGACAATGTGGAAGCATTTTCATTGTATAACTTGATTAAAATCCTAATAAATCGATTAAGATTATCTTTCACGTGTTTACTATTTAACCTTTGATAATACTGTATATTTTGACGTAAAAATTAGCACAACAGAATTTTTCCTTGAAAACGTCGCTTTCAATCTGAAATTAGTTTTAATTTTGCGAAATCAACATCGACGATGATCAATCTATATATATATATATATATATATATATATATATATATATATCCTTTCGAGGAAATAATTTCGAAATATCTCGTACGAAAATAAATAATTTTGCAACACCGTCAACATATATAAGATAATCAATAAAAATATGAAAAACAAAATTACATATAAATGTATCAATCAAGTAAACAAAATAATAAAAAAAAAAATCTAATCGATAAAATTGTGAGAAAAAAAACCGCCAAAACATGTGAGAAAAAAAACGGCATGATCACACGGTATAAGGGCGAAAAATAAAATATGAAATACGATATATTACTTTCGGCGTCCCTCGTCGACCCAACTTTCTTCCCCATCGTCTGCGCAGGTATACGTTAAAAGAAAGTCGTCGTATCCGGCATGTCACGGCGACACCAGCACATCTGCCACACGCTGATATATATGTTCGCAAACTGTATACTATATCAAGAAAAAATAAAATCGCAGACGTCCACCAAATCAGAACGCGAACAAAAAAAAATACACACACACACTCTCGTTAATTAGCACGTCTCGGAGGCTCTGCAAAACATCGCCGCGCGCACTCAGTTAGCATCCCGCGCGCATACTGCACTACTGGCTGTGTTTTCAAACGGTCGCGAGAAGCCAGAGCTAGCCCACACCACACGACGAGCAAAGTGTCAGCAGTATAGCACATGCACACACACAGTAGCACGAAATCGTGTCAGAGACGGAGCGCGTACATATACCGTACACACATTACATATACATGATGTATAGCATTGGTATGGAACGGAATTCCTAAAGATCGCGGGTGATTGGCTCAATCGGATTTCACGGCGCGCGCTTTCTTTTCCGGCCGAAGATCGAGCGCCATTGGCGGGGGGACGTAGCGCGCGCGCGCTCGCTGATTACGGGGCAGTCACGAGACGCACGAGCTCTCGAGGACCGGTTTTTATGTATATATAGGCGCCGAGCGCGCGACATTCAAGAGCACGTGGTGCGCGCGAAACCGAGTGTATGTTATATATATATGTACATCATGTGTCAGCGGGGAAATTAATTCCGAAGGCGGACCTCAATAAAGATAGCGCGGTGCAGACTATGGGCTGCGCGAAATTCGATGATATATTTTATAAATAAATAAAATGTATAATAGTTGTTGCGAACGTAATGATGAGGCGTGTGGCGCGAGGTTCTTATCTTTATAGATGGAGGAGCGGGGAAAGTGAATGAGGCTGTAAAAATTAACGCCATTTATGGCGAGGATGTTTTATTTTGAATAGTTTACATTTAGAAGCTTTAATTTCGGAGCATCGAAAATAGAACATGTGTGCAGCATTTCAAGCGTTACGGAGTGTGTGTGTGTGTAGTATAGGTACGCGTATATTATCTCCTACAGCGCTAGAGACGAGGAACGTGATTTATGTATAGCGAGTTGAAATTCTTTTGGGATGAGTCTAGTTTTTTTGTGCATGAATGATATGAGAAAGATTATTGGTAAGCTGTAATCAGAGACGAAGCTTGAAATATACTTGTGAGATTTACAATTATTTGTGCAGTTCATTGAACGTGGACAATTTTTTATGAGTTGCAATAAAATGTGTTGTAAGTAGTATGATGAGTTGACAGTTGACGATTACCAAAGCGATCCAATAAAGAACTGATTGGTCTCATTCATCTTGTATTTTGTATTAAGTAATCAAATTAGCATTGGTAAAGACGCGCAATGTATAAAGTCACAGTATCATAAATTGAAAATAATATTATATTTAAACTTCTACAAAGTGATAGTTAAGGTTAAATTCTCCAAAAATTCTGAGACCATACAACTTTCTTGTAACTCAAAATTTACGTTCATCTATGTGGAGATTTCTGATATTCAGCTTTTAAGTTTGAACTCTGTATATGCAATCTTTATGCTGGTAGTTTTCTCTAAAAAAGGATTTATTTATAAGTTTTAAAATAAGTTCTCTCAAATTGTTTTGAAAAATTGATAGATAAACAAAATTCTGAAAATAAAATATTAAAGATATGATATTCTATATGCAATTTCTCTGGTTTTTTCGTATTTTCACATTTATGAATTTCTCATCATCATTTTAATATTGAATTTCCTTGATTAAAGGCATTTGGCTAATAATAACTTCATTAATAAACATATTTTCTGCAAAGGAATAATTTAGTACAATAAATGTCATAACCATGTGAAATTTTAAGAAAATCCAACTAATATAAAATAAATATCTATTTCATGTTCTTATCAGTTCAAAGTTGTAGCTTTTAAATCCAATGGTACTTTATTTCCAAAGTGTCAAACATAAATTGAATGCAAAAAAGTTTAAAAAATCACCGTTCCTTAAACAGTTTTTTGATAGGTACTTCAAACTTTAAAATGCAAATATCTATGCAGTAGTATATTGTTTTGGCATTATTAACATATACGTGTATATACTGATGATTTTAAAATGTTATTATATTTTGTCTTTGAAACTTTCTTGTTTGTTTCTATTTTCAATTTTCAGCGAATAGCGAGTTTTATAGACAAAAAAAGTAAGTATTTCGTTTATTATAGTCTAAATACAAGATAAAAAGCCCAATTAAAAGTGATATGGACAAAAAAGTGAGGTCTTTTCCTTGAAATGTTCCGTTTTATCAAAGTTATTGTTAACTAAAGTTGCAAAAAAAAACGCGAAAATCAAATTTCAAATATTCATAACATTTAAAATGCTTATACCGACAAAAAACAATAACTTTTTCTTAATTTCTTATACGAATGCGTTTTAAACAAAGTTGTACCATTTTTTCGAATTTTGACCTCGATATTCGGATTCTACGTGTCAAAATCTATAATTAACAAAAGAACTGCTTTATCCGGGGACATATTAATGCATATCTACATTGCGAATACCCAACTCCTAGACTACACAATGTTGTAAAAGTATGGGCAATATATGAGCTATTTAAAGTATAAGAAGTTTTTTACGCGGGTATCTGCAAAAACAAATAATAACTTGAAACTCTCGTGCAAAACATGTCTGTTATTTCATATTAGAAAATAGAAGAGATGCTGGAAACCCTTTTATTCCTGATAAATACAAGGCATAAGTTTAATTAATTTAGTTTTGAATGTTGAGAAAATACTTTGCTTGCATGCTTTTCTCTGTTTTTACATCTTTTATAAAACGCAACAATGCAATAAGAGGTATTTTATAAAAGTTCAAAGTAAAAAGAAAAAACAGTTTCTAATGTACATCAGTAATTCTGAAAATTCCACATCTTCCTAGAAAATGCACCTTTTTATTTCTCTGTTACGTACACTTCACTCATTACACTCACACAATTATTGTAATACTTCACAAAAACTCTTACTCGTGCTAATAACTGAATATCTGGTCATTATACTGTCGGCTCCAATGATTCATTCAGCGTTGCGTAAAAATCGAAAACTTTCGAACCCGACCGACGACGAGCCTGTTGCTCCCGAAAGAAAAGCCCCGCGCGCGCGAGAAAAACACGGTATCCGATGCACTCGCGACAGCACTGCTGGCTACATTCTTATTCTTGTACATTATGTGATGCTCGACTCCGATCAGCGAGGGATGAGCATGACGAAGCTGCAGCCGCGATCAGCCATTTAATTTGCCACAAACGCGAAAAATACTGTAATAATGAGTCGCCTCGTTGAAACACGGCCGCGACACTTATACTTTTTTTCTGCATTCGTGTTGCACCTGCGCGCCTTACCGTTACGCGCGCGAATGCTTATAACGTTTACGTAAGGGAGCACGATAATGTCGCGCAACGTCCGATCGTAATATACACTCCACTCGTGTATGTGTGTATTCGTTGTTTCTTTTTTATTACTCATTGGGCGCACATTGTCGGCGAAATTCGTTCGCGCCTCTGTTGTTATAATTTGTTTGACTCTCGCCGTCTGCAAATTGCGATTGTCTCTGAACGCGCACGCGTCATTGGATTTTCGCCGAACGTTATATTAAAAGAATTGAATAACAGTGCATGCACGTGATTCTCAAGAGAAAATATTGTCATTTCTTCAGTACTTATATAAATCTGCGCGCGCCGTTAGGCAACATTTTACTTCGTAAATGTTTATAAATAAGTTATGATGGCCTGTAATTATATATAATTAGCACATTATAACTTGTGTAATTAAGTACGATAACAGCGTTTTACTTTGTGATATTTCGAAAATTATTAAAGCTGTTAAGTTGATAAACTTGTTATTTAATTCAAACTGTGCACTTTTGGGTTTACTGAGTAAAAACATTGAATTTCATTGAGCTAATGAAAGACATTCATAATTCGGATTAAAACTTTCCTCATAAATATACATGACTGATTTTGAGCAAATTAATTTTTTTATATCGATTAATTATACTGTAAAATAGTGTATTAAAAGGATATATATAAGATAGTATATTGTATAGCTAGGGCGAAAAGTGGGCCTTTTTAGACCGAGTGTGAAGTTTGCAATACGAGTTGTAGGTGAGCTAGCACGAGCCGAAGGCGAGTGCGTTTTGCGAACCGAAGACGGGGTTTTTGAGCCTAAAAAGTAAAGCTAAATTGATTCTCAAATAAAAATAGTATGCTGGATTTATTTTTGAAGAGAAAAGTCATAAAAAACATGCATTTACAAATTTATAGTGGATTAAGTTGAATTTTTACTCGATGTTACGGAATTTTCGAGTAGCGGGCAAATAAACATATTATTTGCCCGGCGGGCGCATAAAATTTTTTTCGATTATACGGAATTTTGGAGGAACGGGCAAATAAGAATCCCAAATAAGGATTCTTATTTTCCTGCTGGCCAAAAATAGCATTTTTTTATACAATCGGTTCAAAAAAAGTTACTTTAGGACCTCTTTTAGGTCTAAAAAACGACGAAAATCATGCATGTGTTACAAAAAAAATTATTTTAATCGGGTTCCATTATTTATTTTATTAACATTTTAATGGTGAACTTTTAATTTTTCCAATACACGCATTTTAATTAAAATCAATTTATAAATATAATAATGATTAACGCGGCTTGCACGTACATTGAATGCACATGCGGCAGTGTGCAGATGGCCTGTGACTGTAACTTTTATAAGTAATAAATTTTATTTAAAATTTTGTTTAAAAGTAAAAAATGTTTATAATAAATAATGCCTTTAAAATGATAAAAATAAATTATTCTTAATAACATTAAAGTATTGACCGACAATTTTTACAAAATTTGTAAATAATCATAGCAGTTAATTTTAGGTTTTTTTACAAAGAAAATGAATTAAATATATAATCTAACATTGCATCTAAATTAAAACTTAGAAAAGTAAAAAAATTTAAACCTTTTCTGGAGCTAAAATATTAGCATATACATGTTAAATATTTTGATAAAAATAACATGCCATAAAAAACTCAAACTAGTTTCATTCGGTGCGATAAGGTGCACGGCATTTGATAAGAACGTTATGTTCTTCAATAATATATGTATTTATATTTATCTAAAATTGAATACTTTTTTAACAACTTCAATGTTAATTTAATCGTTTTCCAATTTGTGAATAATTATAAAAACTTCCTGTTGAGTCATTGATATATTATTTTTTATTTGTTTATCAATTAAAGAATTTAAATTAATATTTGTTCAATATAAATGTATAAAAACTAAATGTCTTTCACATTAAAAAAAAAATTATAATTTCTTCTAAATTAGATAAAAATAAGAGGAGATAAAATTATATTTCAGACTATTATATTCCATCATGCAAAATTATTTAAATTGTATTTGTTTTAAGTGTATCTTGTACATTGAAAATTCATTTATGATTCATTAAGTAGTATAACAAATGTCATGATAATTATTCAAAATTCTTTTATTTTACTAAAGCGAGAAAACGCTCCACTGACATAATATTTACAAAAGAAAAACTGCTGCTAGCTGGTTCAAAAGAGTGTTTGTCTGAGAAAACTCCTTTTTACAATAATGATTATTAATAATTTTCGTCCATTTTTGTATGTATTTTAACATGTCGTCGGTTGAGAGGAAAAAGGAGCTATTTGAAATGAGCGCTGAACAAGGAGCTACTTCGAATGAGCACCCAATAAGGAGCTATTTTGGGAGTCATTTCTTTTCTCAAAATTTAAGTTGGCAACAATAGAAGTTGTAATCTTTGGTTTTTTATACATTAGTGTAATTAAATACATTTTAGATTTATAATTAAACTTCTAAAAAAGATAGTTTGTTATCTTTATTTTCAATATTGCGCTCATTCAAAATAGCTCCATCTTCAGCGCTTTTTGTAAATAGCTCCTTTTTCCTCCCACCCTACAATGTCTTCTCTCTTCAAATAATTCTTTTCTATAAACAGGTTGTATTTAAATCAAAGTGAGAATAATACTAATAGATAAGTACTCCAACGATGTCATGGTTAAGTATTGGCACACATGCCATTCTTAAACTATCTCAAGACGGTTAATATTACTGCTGTGCAAATATACGGACAAAATATCTCTAATCTTGAATTAACATGAAAAAACAACTTAACCCATAGCTTAATATTATTTTCAGTTTTTTTAAATTTATTAATCCATAAACCCTTCCGATGTTGTTCAACCCACCATTCAGCTATTTTTACAAAATCAAATTTTTCATAAATCAAAATCCTTGAAGTAATAGAAAATCATCACAATCTAATATTTGAAAATTTTCACCGCTATTAAGCTTTCTCTTCCTACAATAACAATAATTAGCTCTTGGATTTGATCCACCCTAAGTTCGAACTCTACTGGTTTACCTAGTCCTCCACAAAAAACAGCCACCCACCGAACCAGATTCCTCGCGAATTCCTCACAAATTCTTCGTAACGAAAAATCCCTGCCTCCCACCCGCGCTGGCACGGAAACACGTAATGCGGCCTCTCGAACCGCGGAATCCGTTGCAGACGCGCGGAATCTCCGAATTCATCGGGGAACGGCGCTAGCGGAAACGAAATTAGACGTAAAACTCCTCGGATTCGCTTTATGCATGCGGATAATCCAATCAGTGCCGGCGCGGAGTCAAAGCCCGCGCACTAGCTCCCTCGAGTGCTGTGCAGAGGAGATTCTGCCGCGCGGATTGCACGTACTGTGCACACCGGTAACCGAATTCTCTCGACCCGCGCTGTGCAGCGAAATCAAGTTCCCCGACAAAAGTCGCCACGCCGCCGCGTGGTTCTCCGATTTTCCGGCCCACTGCGGTTCGCCGATCTCCGGCGAATGTTCGCTCGTTAAAGAGATCGATTTCTCGTTTGTACTTGCGTGGAAGGGAGCTTTTGTGTTTTGGCGTTGTAAACTTTGAAGATCAGTGATGTTTTTAGCTTTTAATTGGATGGCTATTCGAGCTGTTCTGAGGAAAGGGTGAAGTTAACGTGTTCATTTAACAACTTCGCTACTATGATGAAATTTTGCATAAAGTTATTATGACCTATCAAAATTGTGGTACTGCAGAGTACAAGATTCGTATATCGAAGTTTATTAATCTTAAGCAATGTAAAATATGGGAAGCACCGTCCTAAGCAAAAACTTGATTGGAAAAACGAAGAAAATCATCAACGACGAAATTATTCAAGCCAAAGTATAAAGATTTAGCATGGTCACGACGGAGCATGCAATTTTTCTGTTTACTGACTTCAAGATTAAATAAAAGATGTTTGATTTAAAAGTCATCGTATAGAAGGGAATAGCTAAATCCAATACATATATCACGTTTCAAAAAAGTAAAATTAAATCACAGGGCATGCCCTACTTTTCATATATTGTTATATCTCATATGATAATAACAGTAATGATTGAATAATTTGTATTTACCTTATGACCCTAACAGATTCTATTTATTTCTCTTACTAAAAACCAACCTGAAAATCATATTTAAAACAGATAACTGACAGAAGACTGTTCGGCAGGAGTCCAGTGCATATTGCTTAACGCAATCGCAGCAAAATAACTGTCCCCGTTTCAGTCCTTATTCTGTACTTATTGATTTACAATTAAGGTATTTCATTTCGCTTAGGCCCAGATTAATCGAGACAGACTGAGCCAAAACGGACTAGCTTCGTTAGAACACAGCATTTTCTTTTATTCGTCTGTTCTTTTTCTAAAGTGTGTAATCACACGATCATCAATTTGAGTACTTAACATCAATAATTATTAGTTCATTTAAACTATAAAATTTGAGAAAATGCATAATGTTTGCTAGAATTATTTTATCCTTGCCCAAAAATGTCCTAAATCCAACGCATTATATATACATATATCAACGCATTCTATTATATATTGATGAGTGCTTGATAAATCTAACAAGGAGAGTTCATGGCCTCCACCTTCTGGTATCTAAAAATGAAGCCCAGTGCTGATATTTCCGTCCAATGGGCCCCTTTTCTTGAGATATGGGTAATCTCATCTCAAATTTCTTCTATTTTGTCAAAAAATTATGTCTCTTCTATTGACTGTCACATTGCAAGTATTTAAGATACGACAACGAGGATGAAAAA
>JAPYZO010008055.1:0-11029 GCA_030522905.1 Torymus flavipes | reverse complement strand
GGTGTGGGTTGAGCGTATAAGAATCAAATATTGTAGTTGGTTAGATTTTTAGATTCTTATATATATTCGAATTGCATGCTATGTTGTAATTGCCACGAAGACACTTTTCCATAGAGTTTCCCTTAGTGAATCAATTACGTAAGACAGTTTTACTATCAAAATAAAAGCAAAAGATTGTAAAAACGTAAAAAAACTCGAGTTAAAAAAATTTATTTAAAGTATACAAGACCCCGCAAAATGTTGTAATTTTTTATTACATCCCAAAAATATAAATTGGGACACATTTTACGAAAAAGTAGATTTTAAACCCTTTGAATAATATACAGTTTAATAAGGATAATTCAATTACATCTCTGTATGAAGGTTTTTAGAAAAGAAAAAAATTAGGTCATATTTCATCTGTTTAATGCATTTTAAAGGATTCCCTATGAAAAACTGCCCTTTGCTCATATTACGTTAATTCGCTGGAGGAGTATGCAAACATTTTGAAAAGATTTAACTAATAAGCTCCATATGAATACAACGAAGTTGAACGATAACCTACTACTAACGTACTTAAAACTGTCCCCTTAATCGTAATAATTTAATTTATTCCAAAGTTTAATTCAAAGCCAGCGAGTTATATTAAAAAAGTTGAAACGCGCTTGGCAGCTTATGAACGGAAAGTTGTGATTGAACACGAGAACTTTATCCTCCAAAGTATTCGAAATTCTACCGCGAGTAAATAAAGATTTATGACAATGAGTTAACATCCGCAAACATCTTAATCGCGTGTACATGTGAGAGAACCAGTTGGCCCAAAACAACTCCATTTTCAGCTACAAATAAGGCCTCGGTATACAGTCCGATTACGAGGCTGCGGCGGGCTCCAAACGACATAATTTCTACGAACGCCGGTAAATACCAGCACTTGGAAGCTCCACGGCAATTGTTAATTCGGAAACGCCGCGAAGAGCATATACCGCATAACCGCAAAGCTGGCATCAGCGGCCGGCGAAATTACCGGTCCAGATGCGCAAAAAGCACTTAGATAATTGGTACCACCGTGGCCGTTGCCTTTTTTTATCTTTCTTCCTCTACGATACTGCTATGCGCTTTTTATCGCGGACTAATGAACCGCGATTATGAGGCCGACAAAAAAAAACGTGTCGCTACTTTCACTTCAGAAGATACCTGATACGGCTTTGTGTCACGAGAGAGCATATCTTCGTGCATTTTGCTCTTTTCTTCACAGATATCGATCTTGTTACAGCAGTCGTATAGACGTGCAGCGTTTATGTAAGACGGCTCCAAGAGTATAGAGATTGCGATTGGATATGCGAACTGATAGCCATCGAAAACGACGGAATAGGCGCCTATGTATGAGCTTCATCTGCGCAGTATGGCATTATTCAAATGGTTCGGGGGGAGGGTGGTTACGAAGGTTTATTTTTGTGATGATGATACCACGGTAGATATGAACGTTAAAAACAAGGTAAAATAGTCATCCGCAAGTTGTTTGTTTCAAACTATTAAAAGTGAGCGTATAAATAAAGCCGAATTTTTCCCACGCTCGCGGCGTTATCTCTCTGGCTGCAACTGATTTACCTTTTAGAAAACATTTAGTTTCCTGTGCCTCTAAATAAAAAAGATGAAAAACGTGCTCGGTCGCATTGCGCATCGTTTTTTCTATCGGGAAACGATAAATTTCGCGGTGCATATTTTTTATCAAAAAGATAAGTTCAAGTAAATTACGGCTATGCCATGTGCTACCCTATTTTACTGTTTCAGTAACTTATACTTCACAGAGAGAACAATTCGAAAACTGTAAAAAACAAAATCCCTTGCCACGATGAAATTTGCATCTCCTACACGTGACCAACAAAAACCTACACATCGGCGTATACCACACCTATGCTTCTCCGACGAGAGAGAGAGAGAGAGAGAGAGCATTAGCATATTGCATAAAGATTGAATAATCCATCAAATCGAGCGCGCGCGCGCCTGACCGGCCATCGATTACCATTGAATAATCCCAATAGCCGCTAATGCAGGCCGGGCGCGTGTGACGTCGGTGCAAAAAGGCACTCCGCAGGTGGATCGAGTTATTTATTGGAATGGGAAGTGCCGAGTGGCCTTGCGGAAGACGTGCGTAAGTGAGCGCTGATAAGAACGAGCGGCTGGGTGATTGTTAAGTACGTGGGCGGCGAGATGGAGAAAGGTTGCGTTGGAATTGTGGCTGGTGGATGGGTAGAAATGGTGAAGAAGGTTGATGGAAGAAAGTTCGAAATTTTAGCTGAGAATTGTTGATGTTGTCTAGTTATGAATCAAGTAGTGTAAAATATCGAAAACTCCTTCACGAAAAAATCGGTTACTGGAACCTTTATAGCTACGTAGTTACTTTTTATGTATTTCAAGGATTCGTGAGAAGTTTCGCATAAACTTTCAAAAGTTGATCGATCGCTCGTTAATGCAGGGCAATTGAATATTTTTTGCATTTTAACCGTTTGATAAGTCGATGTCGAAACGGGCTGAGAGTAAAATATATGTTTTTCGGTGCCTTGAAGCATATCTTCTCATGGATTCTGAAGTCAATACAATTAATAAATCTTTTACTCAATATTTTAACTGAACGAATGTCTAAAAATTAATGGCTCTGGTAATTTTACCCTATTTATTTAACGAAATTGACTATTTCTTTTACTATATGGCTTCTAATTACTTTAGATTATCCAATAATATATCTTTATATAGCAAGAAATTTTTAAATTAAATTAACCACTAACGATTGCTCATTTAACAATTGAAGTAGATAATGGTTATAAAGTTAATTCAAAGAAAAATAACTAAATCATTTCAATCAATTCAATTCCACAAAATACCACGGTTTGACATTAAAGCCACTTCAAATGAAAAAATCAACAACCATAAAATCTAGTTCAGCAACAAAGCGTCTCAGCCATTTACAAAATTCTACACATTAACATCTGCTCTACAGAGAAGCTCAACGACCTCAGCTCGTACAATTCAACCCGCAATTCCGACATCTCTCACTCCTTATACCGTGAGTTTTCCGCGAAATTTCGCGAATTTTCTCCGTCTCTCGCGCCCATTTTCTTTTTCTCTTTCTTCGCGTGCTCTAGCTATCGCGGCGGGCGGGCAAACAATATTACAAATTGCCGTCGCGGTCGCGCTCTCCTTTCCGAGCAGCGCGCAGCCTTTGTTCGCATGAGCGTCGTCGTCGCGGCGAGGACTTTTCCTTCGCGATATACAGTCGTCGGGGTTTCTTTGTTGGATGATTTTACGGTCGATGTGTGGATTCGTTGCAATTTAAAAATATGGGACTCGATGCGTTTTGGTTTTCAAGGGGGAGATCGTTTGTAACGGTATATTTTATTGATTCGTTGAAGTAGTTGAGAGTTGTAAAAATTAAACAATGCATACATTTAATGATGTTTTTGGGGTTTACGAAATAATGTTCGCTTGTAAATCTGACGCATATCATTTAAAAACTTGTCTTTCTATAGCTTAATTTTATGTTGCTTGGCATTCAAGACCACTGATATATTTTAACCCGGATTTATTAAACGTTTTAAAGCATTACTCAAATCTGTATTTGTAAACATAGGATTTTATTAAAAGAGAAACGCAAAAACACAGCTGTTCACAATACACATGAGTCAATGGTCTTTGTTCTCGCTGATTTCCTCTCAAAATCCAGAAAAGTCTCGATAAAAAGCGAAGAACAAGGATGTGTTAAGTTCCCTACCTGTTTCGAGCATTAGTCATCCCGCCTCGTGATTTGCAATTTATACGAGTGTGCGCGCGTTGACTTCACGTGCGACGAACCGAAGCGCTTCGCCGGGCTTGTTTTTGATCCTCTCGAAAGGAAACAGGCCATTACGCGTACCATCATTATGAAAATACAGATAAATACGCGATATCTACTTTTGTATGTTTTTTAACCGACAATGACGTTGTTTATTCTATTCCAACGATTACTTTAGTACACCTTTTATACGCGGCATCTAACCGTTAAAAAACAACCATAACTCCAAGTTAACCAAACACCAACGACGCACGAGCATTATATTCTACCTCTGAAAAATATCAATAAACGCGAACGACTCCTCGCGTGTGAGCATGAGGCGCGCAAAAATCTCCTCCAGCACTTCAGACGCGTCTCTCTCAGTGCGCGACTCGCCCACACACGACCGGTTCCCAGCCACCGCTGCAATGCAAAAAGACAATGGCGCGACCTTACCACCAGCGAATATGGCCAGACCAGATTCCCTCTCTCGTGCTAGAAGCGCTTTTTTAACCGCGAGATCGATGTGCTGGAGGGAGGAGAATCCAGGAGCAGAGAAGAGATATATATAGGGTTATGATAAAATGCGGTTGCGGGAAATGTGTATATGGCTGCGCGCTAAGCGTTGTGGGAGAGGGAGAGATTTAGGGTTGAGGAGAATGTCCTTTTGTATGGTAAGTTGCAGCGCGGTGATAAAAGTTTATTTTGCCGTAGTGGTAAAGGGTTATATGTGGAGTAATGGGATTTGATACGGTTGAACTTTTGTAATGGCGATTGTCCTCGTAAAACTAGAGAGAATTGGTTTGTTTGTGAGATCCTGGTTGTAAATATGGCCAAATGGAGGAACGTAATTTTGTAGAATTATACGTAGTCAGGGTTTATTTGTTCTGACTAGCTAGATGGTTATTTAGGGATAAATAGAAGTTCATTAGCAAGCTGAGTAAATCCGGCCATCATTTTTCGGAAGAGCAGAAAAATTCATTATCTCCTCTAATAAGTGATACGTTATTTATGCTTTACTAAATTTTCGAGTATATAATAAAGGTCTGAATATTTTGAATTGAAAAAGTTATATTGAAACATTTATTAGATTTCTATTTCGAAACCAAAAAGCCCAATTGCAACACAGACTAACCAGACTTTATCAGATTGTTCTGACACAGGCATCAACTTTGAGCGACCCAAACCCTTTGCAACCTGACGAAATTCCCACCGAAACCACCACGACAAATCTCGATCACTCACCTCATCAGGCACACACTACATTTTTCCGCAGATCTCGAAATCTCGAACCCCATCTTATACGCCCAGCAGCGCTGCACCGCCCACCCAATTACACCGCTCCAGTAAAGCCAAAACCACCGCTCGCGGAATTCCCGCAAACCACTGGCGCGACGTAAAAGGACCGTCGTCGTCGTCGCGCGATAACCCATCCGAGCGTGGAAAACGTTCCGCATTGACGACGACGAGGAGGAGATAAGTCGCGCGGTGGTTTAGCTGATTAGGTCCGGTGCATAAGTGCCGCGCGACGCCCCTGCATGCGCACGAAGAGATGTATACGGATGATTACATGTATATACGTGGTAGTTGTAGCTGTTCGCGTGGGTGTGAGGTTAAGGGACTCGTAACGATGAGAGATGGTGTGTATATATGTATCGTCGTAGCTGTGTGGTTTCGTCTATGAATTCAGCGCGTGGGTATATCGTATAATGTTATCGATAGGAATAACATTGTTTCACTATATATAGGTGTAAAATTTATTTGCTTAATTTGCCATAGTTCTATCGGCATCCCAATTACACCGATTCCGATTCCAATCAGAATTAGTCAGAATGACGCAACGAATAATAATATATTATATACCTTATTACTTCTCGACAGAACAATCTGTTAAGCCTATCCTTAGGCGATTTTCCATCTTATTACTCGCAAATTGGATGATCTCATCCATTATCTCAAACGCGAGAACGCGCAGCATCGGAGATTTTTTAATGTTCCAAAGGTATCTATTGGATCTTAACAACTTTCCTGATAGGATTAATTGCCAGTTCTAAATACTCCCTTCTCAGCCTAGCCCTTGCAAGCTATTCATATAGTCCTCGTTCCGAAACCCCGTACAGACCGGCCAAAGTGCCTTCTATCTAAAGAGCCGCAACAGCGCCGGCCGTAAATCATCCGTTGATACACGCGAGTTTTATTATATTGCCTATACATACGGGCACGCTTCCTGTATCGCGCACACACACAGCCCCATCGGAATCAAAGACCATACCTCTCGTGATTTATGCTACCATAAATCCGCTAATTTTAGGACACGTTCGATTGGCGAGTTTCTCTCCTTTGACGAATGAAAAAAAAGGAAACGCATCCGATCGTTAATTAACGCGGAAGAAGCCGTGTATATAAAGTAATTTTTAACGTTGAACTTCCTACTTGAATTACGCGCGTGGACACAATGGCGTTTCTAGGGTAAATCTCCCTCTCCGGGTCCGAATATCCGTGTCCACACAGCTGTTTACACGGACGGAATCTCGTCGCGAAGACCCAGATATATAAGTACGTGCGCGGGTGGCGCGTGTGTGTGCGTGTTCATATATATGGGAGCGAGCGAGTAAGCGGAAATTCGCAGATAAAGAAGCGAAAACAATAAGAGGGCGATTTCTTTGTTGCAAATGGATTTGCGCTGTACTCGAGAGTCAAGGATATTGTTTGATCCTGTTTTATATCTGCGCGTGTGTTTTCTCGTTGTTAATAGTTGAGTAATGGTTAAGTGAAGGCGATGTAGTCGGTGAAGAAATGCGTAAACTTTACAAGTGATATATTTTAGAGAGTTAAAGCTGGAGATAATGTGTTTCTTATTTAAATCGTTTGAATGTTAGGCTTATACGTTTACTATAAGAAAACTAATCTATCAAGATAATATCAGAGCCAACTATACACATTTATGTGTAACTGTCAGTGTATATTATAAACTGAAAGTAAATATAGGCATCAGCTTGAAAAATATTGTATAAATTTCCCTATTGAAAATCTAAACTGCAATTATTAAATTGTATACAACATTTAAATTTGAATTCGTATAAATTTAAATTCGAAGCGGCAGTTGAATACAAAGTTTAGTCCATGGTATTATTTTTAACAAATTTTCGAAACGCTGTAGTTTTTAGTTCACTAAAGGAACTCAAAGCGTCATCATCACTCCCATCTTTCTTCAACACTCCACTCGTCCATCTTTTCAATCCACCCAATCGTCGCATTTTCACTTATGTGACACACAGCACAAAGAGCAATTTTTTCAAGCTCACCCACAGACAGACACACAGAATTTTCCCTCTCCCTCTCCTAGCCACAAGTTGGCAGCACTGCATTCGCTCGCTCGCTCGCTGCTCCTACGTAATCGCGATCGGTTCAACGGCCATGCGAAATTAACTTTCTCTCTAGCTCTCCGAGCTCGCGGCTGCATGCGCTGCGAAAGTCGCCTGTGCCTGTTGTGTGTGCCTCTATGCGCGCGAGCATCGTGCTCCTTTTCAGGATTAGCGTGTGTATGTGAGAGAGAAGGTGAGGAGTGAATGGCCGATTAAGGATGGTAGGGGATCGTTTTTTTTGTGTTTTGCTTCTGTTTTTGTTGGGTAAGGTGGCTGGTGTATGCGCGTGATGTCTTTGTTGGGTGTGAGTCATCGGGTTTTCTAGTGGAGAATTTAATTTCGAAAGAATATGATAAGTTTGCATTAAAATTAAAAAGTTTTTATTATAAAAGGCTAGTTTTGGTGGGATTGAGATTTTTTTAGTCGATAATGAAGCTATAGATTAGTAGCTTGAATGTCGAATTGTATTTTCAATGCACTTTTGTTTTATGTCCTTGACAATTACTAACGTGAAATAATTCTCTGTAAAGAATCTATAAAAACTAGTAGGTGGTATCCAAAATCGATAAACAAAAGCAACAATGGTTTATTGGAATGAACGCAAAATTAATTTTTGATATTATACTTTTTATTTCTATACGTGCGTATACGTTACAAGCCTATATAACCATTGTACTTTAGGCCATAACAAATAAAAAATGCAACCACCACTCGCAGCGATTTGCAAATTAGAAAATGGCTATAAAAAGGCTATTTATTTATCGGCCGACTTCTGCTACAGTTGACCTGAAACCGTCACTTTCTCGCTATAGGGACGTCGAAGCCTCACCTCATGTTTCTAAATTTTCCTATTAACGCTCGTTGACTACCAAACGATGCGAACGCCGCGCACGGGCTCTTTACTTTTATAGCGAATTTTGAAGGAATAATAAAAAACAAATCCATAAAAATAATGAGCGCCAAGCGCGGAAGGGAAAGCTTCTCGAAAAGTACTTTGAGCTCCTAAAACAGAACGTAATTCCCGAGCACACTAAAACACTTATGCTTCAAAAACAAAAAAACAAAACAAAACAAAAAGTACTATATGCGTTAAAAAATAGGAAATCGTTCATTCATCGTTGGTCGAAGCGACGATTGCATTATTCGAATAAGAAAATTGCATTACAACAAAGCCGCGCGTCGATCGTGAGCGGAATTATTACTCAACGCTCTTTCTCGGGCTGATTCACTTTTAACTGCACTATTTATAACGCGAAACGCACGCGAACAAATATAACAAACTACAGAAACACAAGCGAATAGATATACGGCGCGTCGAGCTCGATTCGTAACCAGTTAAAGGCAGTTCTTTTTGCGTTTTCTTTCGTCGAGCTGCAGACTAAAATTTTGTTTAAAGTTTCTTGTTGTCTTTCGAGTAAAGTTCGAGAAGGACGGCAGTTTTTTGTGGTGAACAACAGAGGCATAAATTTTGTAAGAACTATATATGTAACTGAATAATTATCCGCAGTATGCTGGATTTGGACCAGCATAAAGTCGACTTATCACCAATTTTAAACTACTAAATGAAATCAATGAACAAAATATTAAACCACTATAATATAATATCTATTGTCAAGAACTAAACTTAGCGAATTTATATTTAATTTTATAGTTTAGTTGATTGATTTATTATTCACTGGGAAGAAAAATTTACACAAGTTTATCCTGTAGAGTCAAATAATATTGCCTGTGCATACATCAGATACAGTTTTGTTATAAAATAACATCAATCAAGTATTAATCCTATCCTACCATTATGAAATTCGAACTACGAAAATAGTAAACTATAAAATTTCATATGACGATAAGTACTCGAAATCTCGAAAAACGTTGCATCACTAGCTCGATTTACACACCAATAACTATTCTTCCAATTCGAAAACTAACCAAGCACCTATTCCTGCAGTCCCAAACCAATCAAAATTCCAACACCACAGTCGCAGCAAACAGACCGACATCACCTCACGTTTAAAATCCCCAGCTACCAACTCTCGCCTCTTACATAACCCTCCCGAAATAAATTCCAACCCATTAGCTCCCATCTAGATAACACACAGATACTCACAAAAAGAACACAATCTCACTCTTCTCCTCCTTCTCTTAATTAACGACGGCCAGGCCGCTAAATCCGGAAGAACATATTGGGGCTCCCGCGGCCTTGACCTTGCGCCGCGACTGACTGACTGACCTAGAATCCGATCACACGCGCGCGGGCTTTATGGCCGAAATATTCCGGAAGGAGGAGGAGGAGGAGGAGGAGAAGCTTATATATCGGGCACAAGCGAGAGAGATTTGGCGTTGGTGAGTTATATATAGCGAAGAGCATGGAGGAAGGTGACACACGAGAGGTTTTCTAACGAGATCGTTAGGGCGGCCAAGTAGTCGAGTTTTGGGCGAGTTGGTGAACAACTATAACATTGCCGCTGATTGATCGAATTAGTTGGGGAGGATGTAATTGGATTGATTATGATTTAGGGTCACGCTGAAGTTGGTTATTCTAAGTGATGATGATGTTGTGGTACGACCGAGGTTTATTGACGAAAACGTGCCGACAGATTAAATAAAGAGCGTTGTAATACTTGTTGACGGAGAAAATGACTTATTTGTACCAATATATTAGTATACTAAAGCTCAAATTGAATTCAGACCAGCACCAACTACATAACCTAATCACAAGCTTAATCAGCCCAAAAGAAGTTTACATATCGATCGAGCAGAGGAGGCGTCTAGATAGCGTCGGGGATCGGCATAAATTATCGAACGTCTAAAAGGTCTTCGCTCTATATATATCGCGCTGAATCTCGAAGCGATGGCGCGCTAAAACGTCCATAATCGGATTATTTTCATCCGGCAGTGACGCACTAAGGTTTACCGTAGTTTTTTTATTAAGTGTTCCTGGATTTCGTTTCATCCTAAAAAGTGCTTTTAGAAGATAATAAAAAACCACTTGTCCGTGAAAATCATTAATTGCAATGATGAGAAATTGTCGAAAGAGAAACCTCATTTTTGTATCAATGATCTTTCAATTTTTATACACAAACATGTTTTTTTTGTATCAACAAGCGTCTATTTATCAATCAAAAAATCAACCACTATTCGCAAAGCTTTCTCTTTCGCGTTCCCGCGAATTTTTCAGTCACACCTAAACGGACTCGCTCGTTTCCCATCTCTCGGCACCATATTACCATTCCGCAACAATTAAACAATCCCCGAACGCGCGTGCTATATTACGCAAAATTAAAATTATAAATTACACCGCGCGATCGACTTATGTATTTTTAATGCTCCCCCGCTTGCTTTTCTACGTATGTAACACGAGCGAGCGAGCGGCTGCCGTTCAGTAAAAGTGAACGTTTCGATGGCTGGGCACGGGATAAATGCATACCATATACATATATATAAATATTGCGCGAGTTGAGGCTATATAGTCGCGTTATCGACGTTCCGAATCGCCCCTGCGATTATTTATGGAGCGTAGGTGTGAGATATTGTTAAAGATCTTTTTTTCTGAACAAACAGATTTACGTTTGTTGATTGCGAAAAGCATCAATGTGGATTAGAAGAAGGATATTGTATATATTGTATAGTTATCGAACGAATTCATTCATTTTTAATTGCCCGCTTGATTAATGCATCCGCGTTTTGGTTCACATACGTATTCGTTTTGATCTACGAATAGGATATTAAAGTTAATCATACAACTTATTTACTCTTTTTTGAATTATTAAACAGCTTTTATGTATATATACATGTGAAGCTTTTAACATGGAATCAATTTTTCACGCTCGATATATTTTTATCGTCTAATGTGTTATTCAGCCAACTTGAGATCATCACC
>JAPYZO010008053.1:0-13090 GCA_030522905.1 Torymus flavipes | reverse complement strand
TAACAACTACTGTAGGTTTCCGATTTGTTAACTTTTACGGTCGCCCGGTCGTTGTGTAAAACCCCGCATGGCGGAAACATCTATACATACGAAGAGCGCATAAATAATTCAATGATACGCCGCTATCACTCCTTTCCATTACCCGGCTGGACTTATCAGCTCGCAGCCGCGTGTATATAACGAACCAGTTATTTCGCACGTCGACGAATTTGTCAAATTGAACCGGCGCACGGCAATTTGTTCGCCTATCTCATACAAAAACGACCAGTTTGTATGTATACACACACAAAGCCGCACCACCCTATTAGCGCCCTCGCGACAGAAACGATTTCTGCACCATCAGCACTCTCCTCCCTCTATATACCTCCTACAGGTCGAGCATCCGGCTAAACAACATCCCTCGCATCCCCCCCTCCACTTCTACACCCTCGTCGCATCTGTTCTCTTTCTCCTCCACACACATACACGTGCGCACGCGACTCCTTAGAGTATACGTATCTAGTTCGCCTCGGCTCGCATCGGCTCCTTCCTCCTTTCTCTCTTTGAGAGGGACCTGATCAACCGAAACGAGCGATAACCTCAAATTGAGGGAGAGAGGATATCGCTCGCAGCCGGCAGCATGTATTATACGCGGAGAGCAGCTGCTCTCGCATAGCCGAGGGCCGTCACGTCGGGCCCACTTTGCTGGAGCGCGCAGGAGGGAAAACCGGCCGTAGTCGAGATTCTTCCTTTTTTTCCGGGAACGAGGGCTGTGCTGCTGCCGGCTGACTGACTGACTTCCTCCGCAGAAGACGTACGCCGCACTCTCTTTCTCTCTCTGTTTATGATGATTTTGAGTGATTGATCCTCCAGGGTGAGTGAGAGTAGATAGGGATCTTGCGCGCGAGAGAGAGGAGTATATATAGAGATTGGGACTGGGAGCGGTGCAGTTAAGTGTTTTTGCGTGATTTCGAATTTTTCGACGGGGACCGCGGGTGACTTGTTGTATATCGGGCGTTACGTCGTAATATAAATGAAATATTTCCTGGATTTATTGTGGACATTTTTCTCTGCCCCGGCGCATTAGTTTCTCTCTGTGATTCGGTTTTTATATGCGGCCATAACACCATACGATATAAGATTTGGATATATTTTGATTAATCGTTCGTTCGTTAGCTGATTTGTCTATTGAGATAAGGGCCACGAGAGACAAATAATGATTTTTCACAAACTATAAAGCGCAACTATACTAAGGTTATATAAAGATAATAAATTTATCGCTAAACTCGCCTGTGATTCATGGGCGCTGCGCGCGAATTTCACGCGCGTGCGCATCCTGCTCTCCAACCGCTAATTCCATTGGATCGCCAAGTACGTGTGTCATCTTCCCTCTCCGGTCATTTATTTATAACCGATATGGATTATTTTTATATCAAAACTGATAAATGCTACAAGTGTCGTAGTAGTTTTGTAGTGCCTATACATGAATCACACAGCGAACTGATTGTTCAAAACAATGTTGCTATATACGAACCTTTTATCCTTGTCGAGCGTCGCACGCTGAAACATATATATCGTCTTATTAAAACAAACAATGAACTCGCACTATCTATCTCTCCCATGTTTTATTCATGGGGAATTATTAATAATAAAAGCCGCGGTAACGACATTAATCACCCAATAATGGGAACGATAATAGAGAAAATCGCCATTACACACACACATACACAGTTTTACTGTATGTAAATCCCTGAAATTTAAATAAAACTATTCCCAACGTGCACGCGCCGCACCGCACTCGCTTATAATGTATTCAATTTCATAAATTCACCCGACGCACTTAACTCTTACTTTCTCGAGGTATGTACACGTGCTTTATATGTATATACACAGCGAGCTGCCAGTACGACGCGCTCTCTGCTGCCTAGGTGAAAGAGTCATCGATCTTTTTCTAATTTCCGGTGATGATTAAGCACCTTCGAAAGTAAATTGAAACCAGCATCGTCGTCGTTGGTTCGTATAAAACTGGAGTATATACCATTCAAATTACGTGCGCTTCGGCCCCGCGGACAAAAAGGCGAAAACAAAAAGGAGCGTGTTTTTTTTGTGTCGAAATCAATTGGGCCGCGCCGATCATTAAATATCCCGCGCGGCTTTCCATTAAGCCGGCTCTAAAGCTCACACGCGCTTCATATTCGCGAGAAACCGTGTAATATCGGCTTATCATACCCTTCTCTCCATAAATTAGGCATCTTACAACGACGACTAATTAACCACAGGAGAGTATAGAGCATCGACGACGAGGAACGACGCCTCTCGCTTTATAAAGTTGCCTTAATTAAGCATCTTCTCGTCGCGCGGCCACGCGTTCCGAAATTCTAAATCCGGACGTGCGGGGTATACACGCGCGAATTTCTCAAGAGAGAGAAAGAGACACAATTCCTGGGCCGCGCTCTTACGCACACGCGATCGGGAGAATGGTCGGACGACGAAAATAGGGGAAACGAAACGCGCGCAGTTGTTATGACGCTGGTAGCTCGGTGATTTTTGAACGCCGGAAATAGCGGCCGTAGTCGTAGACGCTGCTGCTGCTGCTGCTGCAATTTAGAACGTGGCTCGTTGGTGGACGGAATTCGTGGTTAACGAGTTATTATACAATGTACATTGTGTGCGGGTGGAGGTGGAGGACGTGAATGGGAATGCGAGGCGAGCCGAGGAGGATGATGGGATTCTCGAGTTAGTTTAGTGTCGTTGCGGACTCGACTTTTACTTTTTCGTACATTTCAATACAATTAAAAGTCGGGAAAGTAGCTGGGAGTTTTGTTTCACTTTTGGAGCTCGTGACGAGGGGTCGTTTGCATTTTTGCGGCTGCCGCGCCAAAGCGGGGATTAGGTTCAACGGCCACGATAAATATATATATACGCGCACCTGTCTGCAGTGATTCTATACTACTATAGTGAGAAAAAGTTGGGATACCGAGAATTTTTTTTTAAGCTGCGATGCTGCGGTTTATTTCGGGTTCAATTTCCAAGATCAACAGCTGTTATAATCAATTTAAATTGAAAAGCTTTTCGATACTCGAAAAAAGCCGAAAGAATGTCGTAATATTTCCAAAAATACGAAATACGTTATTTTTTTTAAACGAAAAATGAAACATTCGCTCGACCAAAAATTTGTTTATTTGCCAATCCTCTGAATTGCCTCATTTTTTATTTTTATAAAAAGAAAAAAGTCCCACAAAACCGACATTTGGATTGTGTGTACACGAAAAGATTCAAAAGAAAGTAAAACACTCGCCATGAGCAATGTATATACACTCGACTACTCTCAGCTCACCGCGCAGTGTCTCTACTTTTAATCTAAAACTTGGGTGAAATCGTTCATGTGTACACACAGAGAGCAGTAAAAACGAACAAAAAAGGGAAAAGGAAATCGAGAGTTACAGGCCGATGCTCGCGGTTTTGTACCCGATGGCGACTCCAAAATCGATGTAGCGATCGTCATCGACTAATTGGTGTTGTCCTGCGCTGCTGCTGCGGGGCAACGATTATTTTTAGGGCCGTCCGCTTGTCTGTGGCTCTTTCGCTCACCTTGGGTCACATCGAAATCAGGCACGGTTCACTTGCCAGAAAAAAAGACTGCGCCCATATATACAAATAGAAAAGTTTAGCGCGGCGTGTATGTACATGTGCGCGAGTTGTGTTACGCCTGATGTTAGTTCGACCAACTAGTTGCAAAGTTGTGGCTCGAATAAGTGTCGTGGTTTTGCTTTTTTGGGCGGCGAGAGAATTTTATTTGATCAATTCTACTATAATTTCTGTGTAAAAAATATTTTACAATATATTATAAGAATGAATCTTTTTTTAAAGTATACGAAAATTATATGCATATTCTATATAATATGTAAAATATAAAAATCGAATTATGTTAGAAGTAGAACATCTAAAATAGAACAAATCCACACCACCACTTTCTCAAAATTGCACCCATTCATCGTAACCTTCCATGCTCCAAGAACATTAAAAAAATATTAAAAATTTAATGACTGCGTTCACCGCAACTTCAATATTATACGACGCGAAGAGGCTGCCGGCTATATCGCGCGCACCCGCATGCATGCTTTCACTCGCCATTCCTTCCAACCACCCATACCATATATACACACACACACCCACACAATCCTTTTTTGAAAACCAACTCGACAATAAAAGCGAGCGTGCAATTGCGCGCACGCGCGCGTGAGAAATCGCAGAGACGGAAAAATATATTATCGAAAATCAACAGCGGCGGCGGCTTATGAAAATACACCTTAGAAATTTCATTAACCCAAATAAACACTTTCCGTTGCAGCAGAACATGCATGCAAACTCTCCCCTGTGTAAAGATCTTCATCGAAACACCACCGGCGGCATCGTGTCGCCTCCTTTTACACTCTCTCGCGATAACATTCCCCCGATACACTTCCACAACGCTTTGCACACGGGCGAAAAACGATTTGGATCGATCTCTGCGCGGCGAAAATCGTCGCGCGCTGTTAATTACGCCGACGCGCGCCGAACGGTTGCCGATATCGCGCGAACAGCCGTCGCCGCGTTTAATTAATCCGACTATATGTTTCCGCAAAAAGAGAGAGAGAGAGAGGGAGAGAGAGTCACTGCTGGACTAATTACGCGAGTATGTAACCCATCCCCCGGTTAACCTTGCGCACGCATCCGTCCCATTTTCCAATTCCAAACGAGAGACTCTCTTTCACCTTATCTCTCTGGCGCGTTCGAGCCGGTGAATCGGCTTTTTCATTCGAGCCGCTCGACCGCTCGTATGTATCGCTGCAATAGCACAGTTTGAAAATTTCAACCAACAACCTCCCACTCTGTGGGTATATTATACCTATGTATACTCTTCCTCGTTCGTTCTGTTGTAGTTTTCTCCCTACTCTCTTTCTACCTCGCAGTCATTTTTTCGCGTCAGGTTAATGGAGCTGCGCGCGTGCGATCCGATCGCATGACTCATCTCTCGGCGCGCGCGCGCGCGAATGCGATGCAAACAGGATCTAGATTGCAGATAAATCGACATACTTTTGCCGGTGAGCCCGTGAATGGATGGGTTTTAAAAAATATACCGGGGCCCGTAATAATTAGTTGTATATATACGCGCGCGGGGTAGATGTCGCTCGAGGTATGCGCTTTTGAAAAATGAGCCTCTTTATCGAATAACTGTATGTATGTGTGTACGCGAGAGAGTTGAGAGTCGCGTCCAAAGTTGATGGCTTCGCGCGAGCTTTACTGGCCGTAAAATATTTTTTTATAGATAATTTTAGTTTCTTTCCGTAGTGCGACAATTTATTTATAAATATCTTCACTGGGGGATTTGTGTGTTATGGGAATTTCGGAGAAATATAACTCATTTTTCAAAGCCACGCCTGTACGGTAATACGAGGAATCTACACCTCTTTACTTAAGCGTATTAAATTTTCCCGCGACATTGTAAACATTGCATGATGTCACACCGACATTCCGCATCGCACCCATTAGTATACTTTTCATTAAAAAACAAGCTAATTACCGCCGTATACATCATTTCTTGGTAACGAGAAAAAAAACTGCAATTCACGCGAATCATTAACATTATTGTCTCTCCTTAAAAATTTCACCTCCGCACTAATCCTTCAAACGTCGCGCGGCCTCTTATCACCACCCCCATTCAATTACACTCTCCCGCGCGCCTATAACTCCTCACCCACTCGAAAAATTTGCCCCCTTCGACAATATCTCAACGCGTGTTCCGCGAACCTATATAACCACCACTATAGCACGCCGCTCGAAAAAAGCCTTTCAGAACCTAATCGCCGTCGTCGTCGTCAGGCGCAGTGCAAATTAAGCGTCCCGTGAAAGGCCATCGGAAATAGCCCTCGCTCTCTGACCCTTCTTCTCTCTCTCTCTCACTTCTCTCGACTCTTTTACGATCCTCCTAATGAAATTCGTTGTCGCAACGCACGCACGCACGCACGCGCGCGGGGCTTCTCTTTCTCTCTGAGGTAATATTTTGCGTCACCCTCCGAGAGTGCGCACGTCGGAAATAAAGCGAGCGAGTGAGTCGCTGCAGGCTAAAAGGGCTCGCACACGTGTGTGCGAAGAGAGAGGACAAAAAGGAGTTATTCGCCGCCGCAGAGAGGAGGCTGCACGACGCGCGACGTTGCCAAATTGAGAAAAGCTGCGCAGAAGTGTGCAAATTGTGAATATGGAGGATGGAGTATCTGTGTATATGAAGTTATACTAGAAAGAATTATATATTTTTGAAAGTGAATAAGGAAGGCATTGTAATCAAGTACACCTAGGGGACACACTTGTTTCGGTTTTATTTCAAGCTTTATGTATCACAAGTGGTTAGTTAGCGGCTGCGACTCGCAAGCTAATTTTACCGGGGCAGAGCGAGAAAGAGAGAGGATATGATACGAATTCCAAATGAGCTATAAATTCAAATTATTGCGGAAGAGTCGTTTCGTCGCTCATCGGCTTCATCAGCCGCGCAGACGGCGAGTCTTAAAACGACTTTAATGCCTAATATTTCACTACATGCACGTGCTCGTATGCAGCTTGGACAAACGTATTATACCCACGACGCCGTCGACTTTATAAAGAGACAAAAGTGCGTTTCAATTACTTACGCGAAATTGTTGTATAATGTACTCGTGAAACTTTGTGTTCATCGAAGAACAACAAGTTTATTGGCTAATCACGCGCCATTCTTCTCCTCCCCGATCTAGTAACACACACACGCGCCAGAATATTAACAATCCACTTTCCCACGTATATCATATACATATACACCTACATATATATATGAACCATTCAATTCGCAACGCTGCAAAGTCCCATAATTATCCATTATACCCCATATGTAAATCTGAAATTTCATTCGCTCCTTAAACTACCTCTCTGCTGACACCATCACCGGAGAGAAATATACTCGCGCGCGTAACACAATTCCCAGAGAGAGCTACTACTACTACTATACACCATTTCGCTATATAACACCCATAGCCACTTGCTCGAGAGATTTTCACGATAGCGCCCGCGCACACCGGAACTTTTTACGCGGACCTTGCGAAATTCTGCACGCGCGGAAGTTGGCAAGCGCCACAATGTGATCTTATACAGTATATACTTTTCGCGTTTCTGCTGATGCTGCTGCTACTGCCGCTCTGTTTGTTTTGGGATCGCGTTTTCTCTTTCTGAAGAAGCTTTTGAGAGAGAGGGAGGACAAAGTTTGCCGGCGTGTTTTGGTGGAGACACGCCGGGCGCGAGACGCACACGCGGAAGAATATTAGAGAGTTGGCACGAGCGCCATTTTTCTTCTCTCCGGCGCTCGCGAGCGCTTCGCTCTTAATTAGTATCTCGCGGAGTGATGGATGAGGCGCGACTTTTTTGGGTCATTCAGGAAGCCGCGTGTATATACGGAATTGGAAATTACTGTTTTATGAGCGAAATTTATGATTGACTGTTCCGCAAACAAACCATAAAATATCAAAGTATCCCAATTTGTCACATATACCTTGTACCCAACCGAACAATCTTTATACATATTTATTTCTAAAACATCGTTTCAGCAAATACACACATTTCAATCCCACACCACCATATACCGACGCACACCTATTCACCGTTCCGCCTCTCTATATATATCCGAATCGGCCGCGCGATCAGCGAAGCGCGCGTGCCTGCGTATGCATCACGACGAGTGTGCGGGCGGCGAACCCGCCACGATGGCGTCCATTGGCTTTTACAAGGGACTTCCGGAAAGCGCGGCCTTCGTGTTTTGTATGGCGCGCTCGCTCGCGCCGATTAATCGCTATACATATATATGTACGTCTACCGTCCTCGTTTTTAATTGTCGCGCAGGTAGTCGCTGCTTTAGCTCAGTTTGATGAAACGCGTGCAGTAGTAATATGGATTTTAGGTGCGAGTATATATTGATTGGCGTATTGAAGGCTGCCGCGATTTGTCATCGTTAGCGGGGCTATTCATGAAAAGCCGCTCATGGTATGAATAAAGTTTGATTGCATAAACAATGACTACGACGTTTGATCTCGCCGCTCTACTGGCGCCTATATATCTGTGTGTATATAGCGCTGGGAAAAAACGTTCAATTATTGTAGAGTGAAAAACAGCAGCGTTTACCCGCCAGCCGAAACGCTGCAAGTATTTACCGCGCGTCTATTTACACATACGGATACGCTGAGCGAGCAATCCTGTTCAGGTGTTTTATATATACGTACGTTATACCAATCCCTTAACACCTTTGTTGGCCGCTCTCAATGTACCCTACAGGGGAAAAAAACCCCTTTCACATGCATGCTGCTCTCTCACGGGCCTTTGATCTGACAAGTTTCCGCGGCGGTCCATCAATTAATGTAAAACAGGCCGCGCGCGTTTGAGTTTTCTCGCTGGTGTGGTACGCGCGAGAAAAGCAAACAATTATTGTTTGATCTGTGGCGCGGCGTCGCGCCTCGTGGATTTATTCATGAAATCAGCGGCGATGTATACTGTGTGGCCCTCGGCGAGAGAGACAAGTTGATTCAAGTTGGAGATCGAGGTGTACGAAGTGGGATATATAACGGGGAAGTTTTACGTCTTATTGTTTCGGTGATTGTGAGGATAGGTGGGGAACGAGTGTGATGTTCATGGAGAAAAATAGTAATGTTGGCTTCCTTTTTTTTGTTCAATGAGATTAAAAGTTTATAGAAGGTTTTTAAGGCGATGTGAACTTCAAAATCAACCCAATTTCATTATTTAATAATTAAACATTCGAACGTTTATTTGGAAAAATAATTCTGTCAGTCACTCCGTGTATGTAAATACTATGCTCAGAATTTTTTTTGGGTGATTTTATCAACATTTCCATGACATACGCACTTTTCAAAACTTGCAAAATTCTAAAAATACAGATTCCTACTACCATACTATGCGCAATTTTTTTTTGAGTAATTTTATTAATATTTGCAAAAGATACAAACATTCTAAAATTATGTCGGTATTCACATTACTTTAAGGACAATGAATACAGTCGTTTTATATTTTGATGATGTTATTAAACAAATAAGGTTACACTTAATAATCGTTTGAATGTAAAAATTGCGAGTTATACATTACAAACAAATATAAAATTTAATAGTTTTGTTGTTTAAGGATTTCTTTGTTCGAAAGTCCACGCTGCTTCGAAATGCATTAAAACATGTATATGAAGCCCATAAATAAACCCGTTGCATCGACAGTATTTTCATCACGTATTTGTTAAGAATCGCGCGCGCGGTTTATTTTTACCCACACGCATTGTTCAAAAATAAAAAGGCGATAAATCGCGGCCTGCAAGTATTTCCTCGATCTTTCACGGAAACCAACCAGAAGTACTTGTCGAAACGGAGTAATAAGATACATTTTTCTCTAACCGGGCAATGTGTATAATATACCGTTACCCCACGCATACACACCTGCCTTTGTCACCGATCCACTTTCTTTGTCTATACAGCTTACTCCAAAACACTTCTCGTCTGTCAAAACGACATATTTCACCTCGTTCTACAAAAACCTTATATTCCGTATAGTATAATATTATATCGCTCGAACAACTAACTTCCTACACGACATTCCTCCTCCTATATAATATACTTGTAACAAATTCAAATCCAAAAATCTCAGCATCAGCTCCCATTCCACACAGCCCCTCCCACATTCCCGCACACCTCGCGTATGTATAAATATGCACCGCTGCTGCTGGCTCCACATCAGCAGCAGTTACAGTCCCACACGTTTTTCGTCCGCACATATACACACGCCCGCACCTCTGCTCTCTTATCTCTCTTTCTCTCGTGCCTCACGAGCGTGTATATATGTACACTCACAGACACCGACACAGACGCACATCTGCATATTTCAGATACGCTGAGTAAGCAGCGGCGTGGCTCGCAGGGGGGTTCAGTGACTCGGGAACGGTCCGTACGTGCGACGAATTCCACGCCTCCACCACCACTCTCGCTCTCTTGGCGAAGATTCTAATTGACCGCTCTCGCGCACGCTGAGTTTCGTAACGGATAATACGAAAAGAGGAGTAGGGTGGGAGTAGGGAACGACAACGACGAAAAAAGAAGGAGTGTTACATTGCGCGCGCCCGCGGCCGTTTGAATCATCCGAGCCGTACTTGCGGCTTCGTAGAGAGAGAGAGAGGAGGGATCGATCGTGAATCATGCGACGCAACCCGCGCGCTCTAACCGCAATATTCCGCGAGCGGCTACGGCCCCGGTTCGGCCAGCTTTTTCTCCCTCTCTCTCTCTCTCTCTCTATCCGTGTGGTACATACTATATATACTACACACTGTTCGCGAAATTAGTGTAGGTGTGTGCATGTAGCTCTCAAGGCCGAGCGGAGAGAGAAGCGCTTTTTCGTGCTCGCGGTCCCGCTAATGGATTATTACCGATCCCATGAGAGAGGATGATTTTGTAACGTGTGCGGTGGTGCCGAGAGCGTGGGATATACATTGTAATGTGTGTATATGTATGTACTATGTATATATGCAGGTGATGATGATGAGCTGCTGCCCGCGAAACCGCGAATCGGAACGAATTCGTTGCATTTTTGTTGTTGTCTTGCAGAATGCCGAAGGTCGCGCCTCGTGCATGCCACCATGATGGAGATATGTTCTGTGTCAGAGGCGTGCGCGCGCTGCAGCGCGCCGAGTGCGTAATTGAATGTTTGAATGGGCGATGAGTCACAGTCGGTACGTCAGGTTTCCTTCACCTTTTTATCCTTAAGCGGTAGTGTAGGCCGACGCGGTGTAATGACTCAAGTTGTAAATAAACAAATAGATAGAGGGAATTAATGTTTCGTGTAGTGTGTGTAATGTATAGTGAATACTAGAATTTGTAATAGTTTTGATTTTTTTTATAAAGAATAAGGAACGTGAATGTCACTCGTGTGTGTTTGTAAAGTATTTGTTTTATTTATTTAGCAAAGGCATTTATTTAGCTTTTTATTACGTCTGTCGTGGATAAAATGTTAAAGTGACTATGGGAGTGCAGGATATTTCCATTCACAAATTATGGATTAAACGACGCGACGATTGGAAAATCAAAAGGCCAGGTTTATTCGTCTCAATCAGCAATTTGTCTGCTTGCTAACCGTCTTCGGCGCGGCGGCTGGCTTTGTGTCGAGCGGCGCACACGACGCTTGAAAGCACACATTCGCAGACGTATAAATAGGAAACCTATTTATCCGTACTATTTTTGTGCGCACTACTTTGCGTCACCAATTGTAAATCTTTCCCCCGTAAAAATAGCGCGTATATATAATATACTTTCCGCTACAACTCTTGACCTACAATTTTTCTGCGCAGTTATAATAGCTTATATCTTATATCTTTGAACTAAAAATATAGGACAAAAGAAAATACTGAATTACCATAAAGACTGAAAATTCACGTCGCATTGATTTCGTGTTCATTCACCACCTCCCGAACGAACATAAACGAACCCGAAAAAATTCCTCCACACCGCGTATGCAAAAATATTGTGAAACGCTTATACCGATCGCAGCTGTAGAATTTATCGGCGGCCCGTAAACACACCCGTGCGAAAATGTTTCCCCTTCCAAAAAAAAAAAAAAAATAATCTCTCCGCCGTCGTCATGCAAATCCAGCGGACCTCGCGATAACGCGCCTCTAATGTGTCTCGGCCGCATCGGTCCAATTAACACTGCCGGCCGCGCGCGTGATATAATATTACCAATTATTGTTGCTCAATCTGCTGCTCGGGACACATAGGCGAGTATAAATTCGCTCCGACGTGTGCGTGGAGTTGCGCGTGGGCGAAACTTCAACGCACACGCGATTCGAATCGGTATACACATACACACATACGCGCGCAAGATTCTGAATGAGCCGAGCGCGTGCACGTGCGCGAGATTTCTTGGGAAAGGGTATTTTTGCCACGACGGTTTATTTATCGATCGTTTCGACAGGTAGTTTGCGATAAAGTTTAACTGCTATCTTTATTGTCCGTAATGGCGAGCGTTTTTGCCTCTCTATTCACTACATGGGCGAGCTATAGCTGCAACTCTCGTATAGCATGCGAATTTTCGTAATTTTCGAGGTTAACAGTGATCGTTACGTAAAGATATATATTGTTTCTCGAGGAGAAATGTCTAATTAAGACATATCGTAGATGATTCCCAACGTATATGTAGGAAAATTTTGTAACGATCTTTCTCCCTCGCGCACCGCATAAAATTATTATCGTCTCGCAGTGTTTTCGCGAACGTCGATTTTAACACGCGCGTACGTGCGCATCACTTACACGCCGTCCTGTTATTGTTTAACCAACATCTTCCATTCCCACGCACAGCAGTAGCTGTCGCTTTACCACCATCACCCCATCGAGTAATTTACACTCGCGTTTATAAATCCGGCAGCGGCAAGTTTAAGGCTAAGGCAACATGTACGCGTTTGATCCACCTTCGCTCAGATAAGATCACAGTCTAATTTCGGCGCCAGTCGGTAAATATTTGCCATACTCGCCCCGCGTATACTACACCATATATCCACATACACGAAATCTTCTCTCCCTCTCTCAGGAAAGCAAAGAAAAAGATACTCCCCGTGTCTTCGATTCTGCGATAAACAGCGCCGGGAAGTCGGCTGTCTCTCTCCCAAACTGCATTACGGGAGCGCGCAGGCGACATACCGCATATCGATCGTCACCATGCATGCATGTAGGTATGTCTGCGGACGCTTGGGGCCCATTCGGTCCGCTCATTCATGAAATTACAGAAGAGTTCTTCTTCCGCGTGCCAAGTTGGCGTCGCTGCGCGCGCCGCCAGCTCATGAATTTCAAAAGGCTGAAAATTGCGAGTTGCGCCCGAAAAGCAGCAGTAGGTATATATATGCTATCTGGGGCACTCTGCCAAGCGCGCGTCACCTTTGAAGCTACTGCTTTAATGCTTCGCAGATGCAACGTAAAGAGAGTGTGTCTACGTGTGTGTACAGCCGACATTTATCTTCATTTTCCGTGTATTTGCGCGGGCAATAATTATTAATGGATTCGTTTATGACGGGCAGAGAGAA
>JAPYZO010008051.1:0-12887 GCA_030522905.1 Torymus flavipes | reverse complement strand
GTCTATAATGGCGAATGAGATTGGAAAAATAATCGCTATAAAATATTGATTCGGAATTTACATAGGCAAAGCCGAGCTATATGAGACTGTTCGGAATTACCATTGTCATAGCTAAGCAATTCATGTGGTGAGATTCACGTAAAATTATTCAGCCACTTAGCATTTGCCTTAAGAGATTTGAAAGGTTTTACTAGTTTGCATGGGAAATATCGCTAAGCGAATCTTCTAGTGCTCATTTTACTCAGGAAATAGAAGTATCAAGTGATTATTTCTATTTTTATCAAAAATATATATGAAAGAAAAATTGCATTACTATTTTGCAATTATATATTGTGTCTGCATATTTTTAGAAATACTTGAACTTTTTAAACTTATTAACAACTTTTCTGAGCTTTTACTTTATCTTGCGGTTTATTTTATTATCATTCTTGGATTATATTGGTTAGATAACATACCATTTAGTGGTAAAGATAATAAAATATTACACGTTTTTAGTATCATTAGGGTAAGAACATTATTATGATATATATTAGAATCCGCCATTAGAAACACCTGCAATTTATCTAATATCTTTCTTCCTAACTTTAACAGCATTTATTTATTACGAAACTATCAATCCAAACTTCCTGAAATTGTTCTCTTTCAATATTCCCTCTCCGACTCTTCTTTCCAACTTGATTCTCACCTAGCATCCAGATCGTCTTCCTGAACTTATTATCATCGTCATACACGCGATGCTCCCCGACTCTCCCTCACGTAGTCACAGTCCCGCGAAGAAGATTGAATAAGTTCGAATGAGCTTCGGCAAAGTGTCGCTCGCGCGACTTCCGAATTCAGTTTAAAGGCTCGCCCGACGAACTATTAATTTCGTCGTCCCGTGGATATTCCGCGAGATGAAGTTTTACAAGAGTCAATCAATTCTATGCGTTTTCGGCTGCAATAAGTATCTTTAGTTTATTCTTCATATTTAAGGACTGTACGGGAAATTATTCAAGTTATCTTAATAATTGTTAAATGTATCAGTAAACATAGTTCTTTGATGTAGAAGACAATCAGTGGATTGTGAATTATGATGTTAAAAACTATTTTTAATGGGGTATTAATAATTGATACTTACTTAAAAACTATACTGCATAAATAGACGTTAGATCCACACTTGCTGCTACAGCTGTTGCTGCCTCGTTTAGTTTGCATACGCACTTTGTAGTATCGTATATATGTGAAATAGCTTCTACCTAATATCATAAATGATAACATAAAGTCTTAAATGTTTCGTAAATAAATAACCAATTTATACACAAACATGATCTGAAGTCAGTTAAAAAAAAATTTATTTTTTGTAATAATAAATTCATTAAAGAAAACAATTATTATTATATATATTATATTATCAATTATATTATCCGTAATTCGATCGTCATCAAAGCTTCCTAATCGCATTGCATTGCACAACTTTACCACCACACGAGCACTCTGACACGTACAATAAGAGCGATACCATCGCGAGCTGATTTTCCGTGAAACATGCATACACTACATTGCAGATGCGCAAGTATATTATGCACGCGAGAAGAGCCGGATATGTGAAACGTACTATGCGCGGCGAGATCGAAATTCTTCTGGCGCTCGCCAGATGCTGTTTACGCGCCGGGAGACATCGGGGAAATTGGAAATTATCGGAAAACTTTCCGTGGATCGCACACACCTATAGCCTCTTGTCGTCCGCTGCAAACAGCTCGAGGCGCTTGTCTTATGCCGACGGACGTGATAAATTCGGGGTCGATGAACCGAGTGTAATCTCTAGAGTAAAATTTGGAAAAAAAGCTGTGATAGATTAGATTTTGGATAAATCTTTTATTTACTCGATAAACATACATTTGGCTGTAAATATTAATCGCAGTGAAATCACATCAATTTTATTGAGCACTTTTCATTAATCGATTTGACGTTTTCATTTCCGAGTATGGAATGACTGTCAAAAACTCTATCTATTATACGAATCTACAGATCCATAACAAAATTTAGGCGTGAAAGGGGTGAATGATTGGTTTCGCAGTTAAAATATCGAATGATTCGCGTAAAAATCAAAGTGAATAGACGGGGGTGTAAAAGCCGTATACGACGCCTCGAATAGTGAGTAGAACCAGAAACATAGTTAACTGCGTATACGTAAATAATATTTATCATGCAGCAATAAACTGGGTATTGTTCGACACAAACTCGGCAGTTGCTCTGAACTGTTATTCTAATCCCTACGCACAACAGTAGATTGTGTGTGACTACTCATTCATAGTAAATGCAATAATTCCTTTCAGCTATAAAAGAAAAAATGAACTTATCATTCAAGAATTTAACAACTATTTGTTCTTCTTTTTATGTAATATAATATATTATTTTTATTTATTTGTTTATTTATTATTGATTATAGTTATAATCTTATATTTTTATAATCTTTTAAAAATAGATGTATTTATGAATAAATAACAGCTTACGGTCACAATACGGTATGAATTTCAAAACCTAAACTATTAGTACGCTTACCATTACAATAGAAACAATGAAACCGCACTAAACTACATTTAGTCCCAATGCTTCACTCGTTACAGCAGCTGGACCCCTTTGATTTATGAAATTTACGGCCCCGCCACGTCCGTGCGCATAGTAAGCGACATCAAACGCATACAGAAAATCCCGGGCTCTCTACTACCGCTGTTATTCAAACATTCGGAAATACACTCGCCCTCTCTCTCTCTCCGTCTCTCTCTCTCTCTCGAACGAGGCATTGAAATTCTAAACGCCGTGCTTTAATCGCCTCTCTCACTACCGCGTAAAACATATACACATACACTCGGCACGCGCATGCATTACGACTTTCCAGTGGCACGTGTATTCTTGCCCGAATTCGGCAATCTCGTCACGTGTACGCGCGTTCGCGTTGGTCTCTAAATGATCCCCCGATGCATTACAGCTCTGCGTGCGCGCGCTTTTCAGTGGTTTTGGTATGGAAAGCGCAAAGGCGCGCCGAGAGTAAATATCCGGTTGGGTCGCAATTGTTAGCGAGTGCGAGAGCTGCGGGAGTGGCCATGTATTTAGAATATCGGGAGTTCGGTGTGGGAAAATTTCGGTCGGACACCGGAAATTTGTGTTCTGGTGGAGTGTATGTATAGATGTTGGGTGAAATGGTGAACCAGCACTTTTTATTTACGTTTCGGTGAAATTTCCTAAGGTTTTGTATACGATTTTTACAAAATCCGTGCAATCACGTTGGCGCCTGACTATATTGGATTTATGCTACTTAAGATTTGGTTGTTAGATCAAGTTTTTAGATGCTCTAATAAAAAAAAATTTTTAAGCTAATGCAAGTTAAAGTAATATTATTTGTGCAATATAAATAGATGTTTTATATTATCATCGAATAACTCGAGTTCTGGTGAATGGGAAAGATAAACAATATAAGCAAAGAAAAATCTATATGAAATAGTAAACAAAATTAACGGCTAATATCAATAGCACGTACCTTTGCGTACACTAAGAAACTTTCAATTAATTCCACGTCAAACTTTTCTAATTATTATCCGAAAGTAGCCGACAGATTGCTTACAGAGCCCACAGCACCCGAAGATCAATAAAAACAAGCACTCTTCAAACTTGTTAAAACTAAACAAAACTTGCAATTACGTCGAATCAGGCGCGCGCATCTCATCTCCCTGAAAAAGAAATTCATTGCCGTCATTGGCCCACTAAACCATATAAGTGCGAGGCTGCAGCTAACGACAGACAGCCCTCCAACCCCGCATCGACATTCACCGATGCAAATTCGCCGGGCTATCGGAGAATTCGAAGCGCACACGCGTACACGGATTCGACAGTGCATTGACGCATGGCGCGTGTTTGCTTGCGCGGACTGTAACGAACAGGAGCTACTCCCGATTGATCCGAGTAAATGACACGCAAAACTGTACGTGCGCGCGCATTAGAAGAACCAATGCGCCGACGAATATTTCGTTTCACGAGCGGACGAGCAATTCGTCGAAAGCGCGTCATTTTGAGCGTACACGCGCGCAACTGCCTGAAAGCTTTCGGGGAATGGCTTTTTATAATTGTGGAATTTTTGCGACGCGATGATGGGCAATGGACGAAATTCATACGATGGAAGTATTTTTTTGTTGATTGAAAAAATTGTTTCGGTGATGAAAGGGTTTTTTGGTTTCGAAAAAAAACCGAAAAATAAAAAATACGGCTGTTTTGAAAATACAGATGAAAACGAATAGTAAATTAACTACTTTTTAAATTGTGTATACTCAAATTAATTATAAAAGAAGTAATATCTTCATTTTAATACTTTAAAATAATGTAACCTGTAAAAGTTCATAAAAGTCAATTTGATTTGGAATACTTTAAAATAATGCAATAATATTTATATTGAAACCTGTAAAAGCTCATATAAGTCAATTTAATTTGGGACACCCAATTTATGTCAAAATTTTAATTCATTGGAGTTTAATCAAAAAGCAAATTATAACATCAGCCCGTTCGCTCCTGCGAATGACAATGAAAATAAAAACTACCTTAACCGAGAGTTGGCAAAATTTTAAATTTAAAATACGTCAAGGGCCTTCACGTGCTCGATCGAGCGTCACGAGAAAATTACAAAGCGTCGATCAGCCCGCCATTGCGAAAATGCAGGTCCGCTGTGCATCCGGCGCGCACTTCTCTCTCTCTCTCTCTCTCTCGCTCCCCGAATACACACACACACATATACAGACTGGCTGCAGCCTTACTTTGCATTTCCACGTCGCCATTGTCGAAAGTGGGTCGTATTATCCTAATCGAGCCGATTTTACATCGGCTTCTGTCGAACCGAATTTCGAGTGGGCGCCCGCCGCATCGCCATGGCAACAGGTACGGCCAAGTGCCAGAGCGCGTCTTCGAACGTTTATTATTAAAAAGCGCCTTCCATGCGATTTTTCGAGGGGAGAGAGAGAGAGGTTATGCAAACAGCGAGTTTTATTAAGGCTGCAATAAGTGCCGGGTATCGGCGCTGCTGGGAGGATGAGGTTTTATTAAAAGGGAGGAGGTTTGTTTTTGTAGTTTTAATATCGCTTTATTGTGATTAGCAATTTTCAGCTCTTTTTTGGGCTTGAAACGAGATGAGAGGCGTAAAATAATAACCGCGCAAAATAAATATTTTTCTATAGCGAAATTGGTTATCAATATTCTGAAATGAAAAATTTATTCCATATGCCGCAAAAAAAGTAATTATTTTTTAGAAACAATTCGAATGTATATTGTAAGACAATATAGTAAGAACTGAAGAAATTTTGTGTCACTGGCTCAGCTTCACTATTCATCCGAGCCCTGACGCGTCAGCATAACGATAAGAAGAGGCGCGCAAGGCCTCCGAGCAAGCTTCGCGACATTAGCTCAGTGGTCAGAGCACCGAACTAGAAATTTCGGATACGTGAGTTTACGCCCGGGCTTTCGCTTACTTTTCACGCCACTTAATTATTTAATTCGCTTTATTGTCCTCTCATAAGTAAAGTATTAAAAAATAGAAAAATTATCGTATTCCAAGATTGCAAAAGTAAATTTTGTCCATTCAAAAACAATTCAATAAGAAAAGGTAATCTTTTCTTATTGAATTTTTTTTTAATGGACAAAATTTACTTTTGCAAATATGGAAATTTTCTAGCAAAAATGTTTTCCGTTATATTAAGAACCCTTTTTCCTGTCATATCAGTTTTCAGATTGGAATGTGTAAATCAATTTTCGTAAAAAATGTTCATAGCTTTAGGTCTACTAGACCGCTCGAGCCACCTTAATCAATAATGATTAATGACTTTTTTATTTTGTTTTTATTGTAGGGCGCTTAAATTGTTAAGAGTACTTTATAACATATTAATAACTGTTTTTATTGGAGTTTGATCGATTCTCTAAGTAAAAATGCAATGAACTTTCAAGAGCCCCTCAATGAGATGCCCAGCGCGCAGGAGCCACCTTACCTTTCTCAGCTGGACAACCATATACCTTAGAGATAACAGCTCTTGACACCAAACATCCACCACTCGTAGGCAGCTATCACTGACATCGATAAGATGTGATCTATGCACATATGCCGTGCCGGTTACATACAGTATTCTGCAACACGCTCGCAAAGCTGTCGCGAATTATGCAACGGCATCTGAAATTCGTTACAAAACTAAAAAATAGGCACCAAATATCTACTGCTAATATTTTTAAAATTAATTGGAACAAATCCAGCAAGAAATTTAACCATATTTACTAGTATATCGTGATACTTTAAACATAGCGCCGGCGCAGTATGAAACAGAAGTAGGATAAAGCACTCGAAATAAACTAATAATCGCGAACGTCCCGTTTCGCAGTCAAATATTAAACGGACTCGCTTGCGGCCTGCCAGATGAACGATGATTCCAGAACTTTGTCGCGAGTTTCGACTAAACATACGATACCTATATACGTATACGAGAACTCGTTATTCATGCGGGCGCGTGAAGCGGGCTTTTCGCGGGAATTTTCGCGCTCTCTCCTCGTGAAGCTCTGGACAAGTAGGGCAGAGATGGGAGTATCGGAAAATACGTAAAAAATAACGCGAGGACACGGCCTTGCTGCTTCTCGCACTTCGAGTCTCTAGTTTTTCACGTGTGTGTGAGGGTGCTCTTTACCTTTCTTTTTGCCTCGTTTGCTTGTGCAATGTGTGTACATTATACTTTATTACGTTTTACGGTAGCGTTCTATATTTTGATGCACGCATATCTTATTGCGTGATTATAAAAAATACATTATTATTATTATTATTATTGAATAATGAATTTGTAGCTTAAATATTGTATTTATATTTTATAATATGCAAGATATCATTGTCATCAAATCTAATGTAAGCCATAATTTACCAGATTATTTCAACCAGAAATGTACTATAGTAACACTAATGAAGTCAATATCAACTCGTGCAACCTTATCTGCATCGCTAAGTCATTATTGACCATGAAATTCGATCAGCACACGATCATGTCTAATTATGCATGACGCGAAAGATTGGGTGGAACTAATCATAAAATACGAATAGATTTAATCAGCTGTGACTTGACACGAGCTTATCGGGCGACCACCGAGCCTAATTTGATCTAATAAGCCTTGATTGCAACCGGTCACATATCAAGCCACGTGGGCCAAGCTGTCCCGAAACCATCCTATTGTACACACCCTATGTTCGATACATGTCTAATTTAATATTCTTGATCAGTAGCCAACAAGATGTCAATGGCTGCTTATCTGCTTATAAGAAAACGATAACCCAAAACATAAAGGATGATATTAGCATCCAAGCTTGCGTCTATGAGAGTGAGTATTGAATTAATATCGAAAATATTAAAATTTAATTTTATAAAATAAATTAATCTAGTAATTCATAATTTCACTTTGGAAGATATGCAGTATGAGTATTTATCTGTCGAAAAAATTGATTGCTAATCAGATACGTTTAAGAAAGTTATATGTATAGACTATCCGGAGTTCAAAAATAGCCCTAGTGCTGTACTGTCCCCTTATCCTGTGCGCAGGGTCACAATCGTTCGATGACACGGTCGGTGTGCACACACGACGTAACGCACGCACGCATAATGCACGCACAATGCCGTTCATCACGCCCGAAGACGTCTTAGAATACGTAAATACATTAGGACTGATTACTGGCGGACAATGTAGCGCTCGCGTCGCGCGCGCTCCACATTAGCATATAAATGAAACGTTAAATGGCAGTCGGGGGCTCGTTTCGCAGCTCATCACTGACTGCGCGCTGAATTTAGTCCGTCGCCCGGTTTCACCCCCCCCCCCCCCCCCTCAGCCCCACCGGCATCGAATAATATGGGGGTGCGGGCTAAGCCTTCCACGGGATTCGCGCGTCCTTGTCCTTCATTAGCCTCATATTTCACGAGTCTCACCAGCGCATCAATCCGGTTTTGTTATTAAATTCTGAAATTTTGCAGCGCACAGTGTATGCGTGTGCAAGCGTACGTTGAGGTGAGTTAGGGGAAAAGTTTAGCCGGTTCGTCGAGTGAATGTCTGCTCATAAATGGACGCGCGTGTGCGCCGGGCTGATGCTTTGGATTTTTGTTGAGGCTACCGGGAGGTACTCGCTGTTAATTATAGGAGGATGAAGTTGGTCGAATGACATCAATGTCGATAAATGTATCGATCGCCTTTTCGTATTGATTTTCGTATTAAATGCATCTGTTGGAAAACTTTAAACAAAGTGTATGATGAGTGGCATACAGGTAATAATAATATTATTTGTTGAATTATTAAATTTCAGTTTTCAAACAACTGCATACAACTTAATGAGTTGTGTAAGTTAGTCATAATTAGAGAAATTATCCTACATTTGTACATAATGATTTTCAGAGTAATTGAAATGATCACTTTTACGTCAAAACTAATTATTCTTATGGTAAGGTTGTTTGAAGGTTAAATTATCGCTTTTGCTATTTGTACGTAGTCAGATGTCAAAGCAAAACAAACATCACAGTGACGTGTTTTGAAACTTATTCTCTGAATCAATGTACTTTACATCTGACGTACGTTTAGCAAGAGCCTTAAATTATTCGTCGGGAAAAATGTACAAGTCTGTGAAGTCTCTTTAAATAAGAATTCTTGCAAAAAGTTAATTTAAATATTACCCAATAAATTACACCTTCTTCTTATTCAAATAATATTTAAAGCTAGCATAAAAAGATCAATATTCTAGTTCGAACTTCAGAACATGCGACGTCAATTAGTAAACTATATTTACCGATATTTTAATGAAAGTTAATTAGTATGAATTGACAAAGCTTTTCAAACTATTATGTAATGTCAATAAAATTAAATACTTCGAAAATATGATAAGCATCGAGGTGCTGTAAACCTTTCATTAAAAAGGTTTTCTAACTTTAGTCTGATCCAGAACAGTGAAGAAACAAGCAATTCTTGTATCTTGTATGTATATTTATTAATATTATATTTAAAAAACATACTTCAAAATACAATTCTGTTATGGCTTTTAACGAGAATAAAAAAGAAAGATATCCAGGTATGAAAGAAATTTTAAAACAAAATATATAATATAAAATACTAGTTTTAAAATCGTATAATTAAGTTTATTTACTGCTCAAAAGATGAAAAATTGCGGGATCTTAAATCATTAAAGGGTAAGAAAATGAATAAGTTATTTTTAAATGAAATCAATCAGAAAAGAAAGCCAAAGAAGCGTTTAAAACGACTAAGCGTATTAGAAAACTGGAAGTATTTCTTTACTCATAGTAGTCTTCACGGAATAAAATACGTGACAGATGGACAATTATTTATAATTGAAAGATTTATATGGTGTATTGCGGTTATGGTTAGTTTTTCATTCGCCGTTAACATAATAATGACACTATACAGGGATTTTCAAGTAAATTATTATTTTATATTTAAATCATTTTCATCATAAAGTACATTACAGCTAATACTTTTTGCCAATATTAGAATCAAAAAACGGTGATTGTTATTGACTCTATAAATTTGGATATGTATGACGTTCCGTACCCAAGCATAACAATTTGTCCAAACAATCGTGTGGATTGGGAAGAAGCAATAAAAATTGTAAATAAATTGATACCAGGAAATAACGAAGAAGCAAAAAATATATTCAAACAGGTATTGCAGAGTATGTCTGAATTAAAATTTTCACATTTACATGAGTTGGACTTTCATGCTAATAAAACAGCACTAGAAATATTAGATCGTAAGTGTGATACATAATATTATAAGTTTTTTTTATTTTTCAGTAAAAATATTCATACGTTAATTTTACAGATATAAATATTACTGATGTACTATTGAAAGTAATGCCGAAATGTGAAAACTTTATCTTGGAATGTTCATGGAGTTATAGAGATCAAAATTGTTGTGACATTTTTGAAATACAAAAGACATTTTATGGATTTTGCTATTCATTCAATTCTATGACATCGTTATATAACAAAATTTATTATCCAAGAAAATCACATGGATATGGACATCGTAGCGGATTAACATTGGAAATGGAATCTGATAAACTACATAATCCTCCAGGATCACGTAAACTTCATTAGCTTTTGAAATCTATAATTTTATAAAAATATTTTTTTTATTAAAATATTGGTATCACTTTAAAGAATAAGACAAAATTTTATGCAGAGATGTTTCATGTTATAAATATATTTTATTATCATAATGACTTTTTTTGCAGAGGACCAAAATGTTATATTTATGGTCACGCATTCACGTATGTTTCCATCAAAGGGTCGATATCTTTCCTATGGCTATCGATATAACATGGACATCAAATATACTGCAGCTTACTCTTCGAATGAAGTATTAGCTTTTGAAAATGATAGAAATCCTCCGTGTAAACATGAAAATGGTCTTTATAAATACGAAAACTGTTTGAGAATCTGTCAAAAGACATATATTAACCAACTATGCGGGTGCAATCCAACATTTTTCTTTATCTATGATCGTAAGGCTCGTTTATGATATTTACTTTATATTGAAATCTAATTGACAATTTATTATTTTCTTGTTCCTATAGCTTATGTGAAAGATTGTACAGTGACTGATATCAAATGCATGGCAAACGCAAGTGGTAAAAACTAATTTTTGCACTTTCGAATAGCTTTTCTAACTACACTAGTTATAGAAAATATTTATTTTTTTAGAAGCAATAAATGAATTACACTTTTCATTATCAAGCAAGATTATGAAAACAATATGTGATTGTCCAGCAGAGTGCGAAGCTGTTGATTATGATTACTTTATTTTGGATAATCCCACAAACTCAAATTTGATTGAAATAGACGTACACTTCGAAGGACCCACAGGTGTTCGTTACAAAAGAAATATGGTAACTTCAGATCTAGACATGCTTGGTATTATTTTTATGTGAAACTTATATATTCATACTCGATAGACTATTATTAATTATGAAATTTCATAGTTCAATTTGGTGGAATTTTTGGATTATTCGTTGGTGGATCAATATTAAGTCTTATGGAAATTATATACTTCCTTACGATGGGTCTACTTATATTCATCTATCGTTTTACAATGATTTGTAAACCTAAACAAAATGAAAATATTGTAAAACCAGTATTCCAAGTCACGGGAACTAACGGAAACCGCATGTATCCATTATTGGATTATCCAACAATAGTACATCGAAATCGACCATATTTCTAACTTCAATCATGATTATCTATTAATCAACCCCGAATTCAAATAGTAAGAAGTAGTAGAGTTAACAAATATTTTATAGTTTAGATCTAATATATGATATCTCAATTTGGTTTAAAATGTTGCCGTTATGTATATCAATAAAACAGTATAAACATGGATCCCGCCATCAATACCAACTACAATTGATTGTTTCCATTTCCAAGTATGCTAATTCACTACCGCTTATATCATTTTTCGAAATTTTCTTCAACTTTATCACGCAAGTTTTTTAAAACAATTGAAAAAATTTGTGTACATTAATTTTTATATCAAACATCAAACATCACACGTATGCATAAAGGCAAACACAATGCGCAAAATGTGTACGACTGCGTGTCTAATTCCCAAAACCGTTTCGTCGCAAGGCAGTGTGTAAGCAAATAGAACTAAGCTTCTGCTTCTATCTACCATTTCATTTCTATGTCGAATCTTATTTCACTGCTAAGGAATACACTGGGATATCCACTTGGAGCGGAAGCCACTTGTAGGTAGTGTCTTATACGTGATTCGATCTCTGGCGCTTAGAGACAGAAGCATGTTACGTTCTTGTGAAATTCCATTAGCATACAACAGTTTTCAATGAAGTTATATTCAATGAATCTTGATTTATTCATAGATACTGTATTTTAAAAGATCTATTGAATGAAATCACTTGAAATTTAAATCATATATATTCTTTGTATTATCACGGATGATGATTTCCGTCGTCGTTTGGACAACGTAGAAGTTTAGCAAAACAACAAATCGCTCGCGATGCACTCGTCATGTCATTGCGACGTTATTGAGCTATAAGACTATTCAATTATAAGTTAATGCTATTACCACATTGATTTTATAACGTGATTGTAATAAACGTCATATAAATATATATTTAAATAATAAGATCATTTTTTAATTTTACAATATTTTTAATTTAATGGAGAAAGTATATTAATACCTACAGCGTAAAAAACAATTCTAGCAATTGGAAAACAAAAGCACTAGCATGTTAACGGTGCGAGAAAACATTGGAAAAGATCCCCCCGCAAATTCACAAAAGCATTTCGCTGTCGTATTCCAATATTTTTTCATCTCTCCTGCGCCTGCTTCTCACCAATACCACCTTATACTCATGAATATATACCCATAATACACACACATGCATACGTATGGCCTCACAGACAGGGCTTCTTCCAGATGGAGCGCGACCCGACTCCGCGAATTGAATCGATATAAGTATATGCAGACGCGCGCGGAACTCGAGATATCAATTTTTGCGGCAGACACACAAAAGCGCACGATGCATGTTTTTCGCGTGTCTTTTGTGAAACGTGCCCACAATCTTTTCGTGTCTGAAAAATTTACATGTTGAACGCGCATTACGAGAATGGCGCAATGTTACACTTTCAGCTTACAGGGTTTTATTTTTCTAGAGGGCTTTTCTTCTAGAAAAATGGCAAAAGCAAGTTGTTAGACGAATAACGTGTAAAGCTATGAGTAGAATGTGATAGTAATAATTGCTTCCTCCTAGAGGAAGCTTTGTGATAGTAAAAAAAAAAGTTTGTGAGATAATGTGTTAGGAATGTTGTTTAGAAAATTTGGAATCGAAA
>JAPYZO010008046.1:0-12490 GCA_030522905.1 Torymus flavipes | reverse complement strand
CTTTTGTACGATTTTACGCGCAAAGACTCCTGCAAGTCCTTTTCATTCTTCGATTTTACGAGCGTAATTTGGTCGCGTCGCGTTGGAATGCGCACGTGAGGTCGCGCCGTGCGCGTGAGCACGAAATTCGCTTTTTTTACACGCGCTGACCGAGTCTTTTCGGTTTGTTCACGCGGGGCTCTAAATTTTGGAAATCGCAGTTGACATAGTACTTAGGCGATGGAACTTAATTAAAGTTTGTACTAAAGTTAATTATGTTTCCTTTTTCAAACTGAATTAGGAATGGATCTTATTATTTGTAAACGATTTGTAAGGCTTTTTTATTCTTGCAATACTGTAAAATTTAAAGTAAGTCATAATTGTACAACTAATATTATTGACACATGTATGTTTCCATGATTATAATCATTTTTACTTTCTCAAAGAGAAAGCTTTGTATTTTGTTAATTAATGAATAATATCATTCTGCATGCTATTTCTATATTTTTATTTTGAAAAATAGATAAATCATGAATCAATTTTTAGATAAATGCTACAGAGCTTTATTAAATATTTTTAAGTGAAAATATATTTGGAATAGTTTTAATCAATGTTTTATTATCTGAAAAGACGTTAGTGTGAGTATCAATTTTAAATTAAATCTCTACACGATTGCACTCTCTCACGTCTTCTTAATGACATTACCGACAAAGTTCGCATTACCTTGGTGTTCACCTAAACACAATTATCCGACTAAAAACCACTTTCATTCACTTCGACTGTCTATATATCCTGAGCGTCTCTGTTTCTGTTTTTCTTTCGTTCTTTTGGTTTCCCACTCTCTATTTACGATGTAATAGACGTCGATTATAAAACTGCACACGAGAAAAAAAGATAGAAAAAAGCCTTCTCGAGGAACAAAGAAAGCTCGATCGCTAAAGCTATTTTCCCATGACGTGTCTCCTCTCCTCTCTCTCTCTCTTTATCTCTCTTTCCATTTCTCTCTCTCTCTTTCTCTCTCTCTCTGTCTCTCACTGTCTCTCTCTCTCTCTCTCTCGTTCTGTCTCTCTTTACCTATCTTGTACTTTCCCGTAATTGCTTTATTAAGTTTATGGCAGTTCGCGAGTTACACTTCACGCCTGTGCATAAAGGCAGATATAGAGAAATGACCGCAAATCACTAGATTCAAATGTGATAGCTGTAATATTGCCTGCGTATTCTACAATGGTGGAAATTTTTTCCGCGGAATTTCGCTGTGAGCAATTTCATCCTGTTATTGCCAGCGACGCCCGCGATCGTCGAATTCAAGGGAAAGAAAGGAGAAAGAAAGGGCCGAATCGTTCAAGAGGAAGCCGGAGAGAAATGCTTGGACTCGTCGGGAAATCGGAGAGGTAGTTTCTCGAGAATTCTCTTTGTGTTATTTTGAAATAAGACGACGGCATCTTTTGGAACCGTTCATGACTCCGTCGAGCGACTGTCCGTCGTCTAAATTGTGGCAAACGAAGCGTGAAAGTGGGTGACAGTGAGTTCAGGACAAAATTATGTACGTTAATTGAATTTTTCTCTTCAGCTTAACTCTCAAACAGATAAGAATCACCTTGAAAAGTAAAAGCCGTATTTCTCATAATTTAAATTATTTCGGTTTTACAACAAGAGTGGTGCTTGTATATTTTTAAAGTGCATTAAATATGTTGATATTGGTTTTTCATGTAAATAAGTAGCAAACGTATAAATTTAATACTTTTATGTAAACAAGAGTCATATACGTTAAATGAACGAGTTATTCAGCAACAATTTTATAGTACTCAATTCATTAAAATCCTTCAAAAAGATATTTGGAACCAGTTTACAAGTTGTGATTCAATCAATCATTTATGTATTAATATTAAAATAATTGAAATGAGTCATTATGTTGCATAAAATAAAAGGAAAAATCAATACATAGAAGTTTTAATCGCACTGAAATTAAGATTATTAAGACTCGTTCTCTATTAGATTGCAAATTAGATCAACGAAAGTACAATTTACAGACTTGAAAGTGCGATCAGAAAGTAAATACCTGCTCCTCTTAAAGCTTCTAACTCTTTTAGCACAATGTCCGTTTTTTCTTCAATGGACGGTTCCGCTTTGTGCTCTCTTAATTAATTTCCGCAAAGATTATCTCGATCGTAACCTTACGGGTTTTCCACGATTCACCTGGGGCTCGAGAGAGAAAGGGGTAGCGGGCACAAGAGAGCGAGAGAGAGAAGGAGTGTGCTTTAAAGTGCTCTCATCCCCGAGCTTTGAAAAGAGGTGGCACGTCGTAAAACTCGGCTGCGGTGGCTCCCGGGTTTGATAAATTGAAGCGATAAATATCGCAATTAATATGAGGCGGTGCTATCGATGCGAGGAGCGTGACCTTGCCGTAAATTGCGCTCCCGCGCGCAAGCGCCTCGCTGAATGCTACTTCGGTAACATTTTAGCCGTACTCTGTGGCCTGTAGAATCCTTGGCGCGGTTCTCTATATCCCTATCGCCCGATATTCGCGCGCACGCTCACTATAGACCGCCGGATCTGGTATGCAAAGGTATAAAGTGCGGAGAGAGTCTGTGCAGCCATTTACTTTATTTTTCATTGCAGATTAGAAAGACACAATGCCTCTTGAAACGATTTTTATTTTTAATTCATTTTGTCGCTTTCTCACCAGAGTAAACGGAACCCGACTGAAAATCAGTTGATTATTATATTTTCAAAAATACTTACCGTTCTCATAAATTAATGTAAAATAATATATTTTTGACTTGTTATCATGATTAGATACATATGCTGTCATTAAAATTGTTCTTTGTAATTTTATAAAAGTTTCATTTTTTGTGTTTTTGAATTTTATTGTTTGAAAATTCAAATTATTATATACTGCTTCATAACCACTAAAATGTTCTCCAAAGTACAATATTCAATTATATTAATAAAATGGAATTATAAGTTTTTACTACAAAATTAATTTCTGTTAATTCTTCTGAATGTCATATACGTAACGTTGGGATCTTATTTGACGTCGAAGTTTCGATACTATATGAACACCCAGCTTCTATACATATTAACTTCCCTTCAAATAAAAGTTAATTAATTTTCGATTATTTAAAGTATTAACTTATATTATACCTATATGATCTACATTATTTCTTTACGTTTTATATAGACAGAAAAATCTCTAAAACTGTCAACTGTGATAATATATCAATTAAGAAAGAGTTTTCAATTTCAATTCATCAATTCATTTTTTAAAAACAAAACCCATATATTTTTTCTATCACTTTTTTATGTTCGTACAGCCTCACACAATGAAAATATGCCCAAGTATCTTGTTTTTGACATGCTGAAAACATTATGTATAAAAAAGTACGAAATGAGGTTCAGTAAAAATAAAAAAATAGTATTCAACTTGAAACGTCTTTTTCATTTTCCGTTATATATATCATAGATTGATTAAAAGGAAACAAGATGTTCCTTGTAAGAGATTCTCCTTAAATATCGATTTAATAGAGTTCCTTTATTGTTAACATGATCTATTTAAAAATACTATTTGTGAAATCAGTGGAAATTATATGAAATAAAGTCACGCCATTTATCTAACGTTCGACATTTTGTTGACATGGAAGAAACAAAGTCTGACTTTAGTTTAGTCTAATAGTATCGTGCATAGTATTCTGTTATATTTACCCTGGTAGAAAATTAACCTACTTTTCTGTCTAAGCTGTTATATATTAGTTATATTTCTTTAGCTATTACTGAGCTACCCAACTATATAATCTAGTTAAAAAATAGCTAATTTTGTTTAACCTTTGAAAATCGATTTCGTTAGCCAAGTATACGTTAACTAATTTATCTAGCAAAAAATTGGTCAAGTTTTGAGGTTATTGATTTTTCTTAAAAAATTGACTTTTCAAAGTGCTCTCGCGAATTTTGCATTTTTATAACCAATATGCATAGTGGCAGGCAACGATCCCAGCGATACCAGGATACACTTAAGAAAAATTTAATTGTAAGGTTAGATAGCACATCATCGCAATGGGAACACGTTCTGTTTTCTATTCTTTTCAGTCTTCCGTCTGATTTCATTTAACCAACAATTAATAATTAATAATTAAAAATTTAACTAAATTCAATCAGTTTCAACAAAAAATAATACGATCGAAACCATACCTATTATTACAAAAAAATAGATAATTTATGTTATGGTTATCTTTTGTACCAAGGCCTAAGCATATGTAGTATGTGAAATTAAAAAGATAAGGCGTACATCGAAATCACGAATTCCGTAGTGATAAATACGAAACTCAAGTCAGTCTTTAATATATTACTACTGAGAACGAAAAATACAAATCGCCACCAGGCAATTCTTTACACGCGCGCCTGCAAATCTCTGGAGCGGCGATGTAGCTTCTCACCTCCCGAGAATTTATCGCGGCTGCGGCAAAATACAAGTCGTCTGAGAATGGAACCAGGTAGCAACCGCAAGCAATTTTTATTTTCGCTTGCGTCTCCCCCGCGGACAAATTTGAATGCGAATCGACATCGAACTTTCACGTGCACGACGAAGTGATCTGGTTTCTCCCTCTCCTCTTACCCCTCTATCTCCCCCTCTCCCCTTCTCTCTCTCTCTCTCTCTCTCTCTCTCTCTCTCTCTCAAGCTCTGCGTCATCGTCAGTTCGAGAACTCTCGAGACACCGTCGCTTTTAGGCGTTTTTGCACAGTGCACGACAGGATCTTTTCTACTTTGCAGTTCAGCGCACCCACTGACTGAACGTATGTAAACTATTGGAAATCGGGAAACTGCGCAAACATTCAAATTTGTTTGTTTCGTTTTGCTATCTTCAAGAAATGGTGCGAGGGGCAGGTGTTGGCTCGTCACTTTAAGTATATCAGAGAGCAAATCGCACGCTTATTCGAGAAACCAAGTTTCGTAATTGTTTTGACAAGCAAGTGATGAGATTATTTGCTTAAAATCTAATCAAAATGAATTATACTACAATTAAAAAATTTCATCGATAAAGGTGTACAGAACATTATTAAATTTACACTTGAAGTTTTCAAGTCAACTAATCAGTAAATGAATGTATAATACCATTTCGTTGTCATTGTTTAGGAGATACAAAAGCCATTTCATAAATTTATTTAATTTCACTGAATATAATTTAATTTTCTCGGTATGAAATGTAGTCATTTTAATGCTCCATAAATTGTTCTGCAGTATAACGAGGCTGAATGGCCATGCTCTTATATAAATGATATTTAAGGGTTGTAAAGGCTAGTTATTCATTTATAAAAATTTTACTAAAATCTAAATAATAAAATTTATTTTAAGATGGAAATTAAAACAATTCAATTGCAATATCAAAATTAAAGTAATATCTTCATCATTTTCAACTCCTGAAATAAAAGCTTATTATTATTTGAAAAAGAGAAATTTTTTTACTACCTAAGTACTTGTATAAATTAATTTATATTTCCTCTTTTCTTTACTGTTTGAAATTCTCGCTTTATATCGTAAATATTTATTTTACTTTATTATGACAATAGTAAAATAAAAGAAGTACTAAATCTCGAAAAGCTTAATAAACAAATAAAATAAAAGTAAAACTGCTAATTTGAAGAAGGGATTGCTTAACTTGTTTAGACACATGTTAAAATTAATTGAAAAAAAATGAAATTTTTGGATTTTTGATGGTATTACAATTTTTTTTTTAAAGTTATAACAGTGTGAGTATCCATAAATTTTCATATCGTGGAAATTTGTACAGTCTCATAGAAAAATGTATCCATATACTCTTAGAAGAGTATTACTTACTTACTAAAAATGTATCCATATACTCTTAGAAGAGAATGTTCTTATATAAGTGACTACATGTGTAGATAAAATTTGAACCGCCAAACCACGTGATATTTAGATATAAAAAACCTTAAAATTGTCACATTTCACATGCAATGTATAATTGAAGCGACCACGCAGCGTCCTTTTTATTATCCAATTGTAAACAAAACGAGTTTTCTTTGAAAAATTTAAAAAAATCAGTTCGGGATGTAGGGCAAGCGATGCTTTGTTTTCAGATATTTTAGTCAGAAATTTTAATCCAATGGTATCAGTATATCTATAATATATAGTGCAGCGTTTCACAATTTTTCGACTTTTGAAAATATTTGATACTCTAGACACTTACTATCAATATTTTGATCTTGGATACTATAAATTGTAAAACTTTTACTTTAAGATAAAGCTGTACAATATTTTAAAAGGATTTTTGTAATTCAACTATGAAGTTGAGCACCACTGCCGCTGGAAAACTACCTTAAGATGATCAAATATGAAAAAACCACAATCGTGCAGAACATATAACACAACGCTCCAAAAGCTCAAGTTAAGAATTATCTTATATTTATATAATGGAAATATTGAAAAAACTATTTTTTTCAAACAGTAATCACTCATCAGTCTAGAAAGATTCCACATACATTTTTTAAAATACAGAATAGAAATATAAAAAAGAGCTTTCATTTGCTTTTTTCAGAATTCATTAATTCAAAGTTTAAACAAAATCCGAGTTCTAATTTGTGTTTAGATCGTGTTACGCTGCTATTGTCAAATTCAACTTGAAAACAAAGAGGCGTCAAGTGGGTGGAAATATACGCACCTTTTTATGTAAGTCGCAAAGAGAAGCGTTATCTTACGATTTAAGGGAAGAGGTGCGGCACCCTCTCTCTCTCTCCCTCATGCGCGTAGTATAGGCGCCCTCGCGCCTCCATTTATTCGCTACACGCAGAGGATGTGTGAAAATTTACAAATTTACGTGGGACAAATTACAATTTTATTTTATGGTAAAAGTAGGGCATACTCGTGTTATGCTAATATTTCTAATTTAAAATGGTAAGTTTTATGATAACGCGTAAAAAATATTATTTATCGAGAGTTTAAAATTTGAAGAATTTTATTTTGTTTTCGTTACTGTTAAGTATAAAAAATTTGCTCGTCGCTTATTTTGTCACGGTTTATTATTTAAATAAAAAAGGTTCCGGTATCTTATCAATAATTGTTTGTGGCAACGATATTTGTTTCTTAAATATCCACATATTGTTTAAAAAATTATTTTAGTCACGCTAAATATATTTTGTTTATAATAAATGGAGTATTTATATAATTTTAAATAAATAAATGATATTACAACTATTGTACTTTCATATTTCGGATAACCTCTTTATTCAGCACTATTTTGACTAGGGAGTAGATCTTCTACGTCAAGCAATAAGGCCTATGAGATGGAATTATAAATACTGGTCTTCATTTTTAGATGCTAAAAGTCGACTCTACAAGTCCTGGTAAAATCTATTTCCTGGTGGGTGTGCACCTTTCTTGTAAGTAAGGGAGACTACTCGTTCTTTAAGTTAAATTAACATTGGGCACTAGAAGCAATGAATTTAAAGCAGTGACAGCAGTAACACAAGCCTCTTCCGCCGTCACGTGGGCTTTTTTCTGCTTTTTGATAATCTCCCGCGAGCGCGTGACGCACAAACGCAACTAACACGGCGCACGCTCGCGCACCCCGTTAATCAAGCAAGGGGCGCCCATCTGCATAATTCCACCGTTAAAATTAAGATTGTACGCATGCGGGCACGAGGCTGTCGTGCCAATACGCATAAAAGTCCGCTCCGTCCAATTAATCTCGCGAGCGGCGCGCAACGTTCCTCCCCCTTCCCTCGGTTCATGCGCGTGACTGCGTGCACGCTACTACATTATCATAAATAAACAATCGTACGGGTAAGAGGGTGAAACTCTACACGAACCGGAGATGGCCTTCGGGCGTCATAAGGTGATAGGTGCGGGTGCTGCCGCTTTTTCTCCTTTTCTCTTTTCCGGCTTTTTCTTTCTATCTTTACTGTGACAGGCTTTAATTTCCTCTTAATTTAACCTTTACTGTCACGTGATATTCATCTAATTCGCGTGAACGAACGAAAATTTGTTCGGTACGTAAAACACAGAAAGAGAAATATATTTTTTATTTTTTCGAGTTTTTCGGACCTTTTCAAATATTCGACCAGGCGTGACACGATATCCAAATGCTCTTCGACATTCAAAATTCGACACTTTGTTGCAAATTCAAAGCGAACATTCGATTTTTTTATACCCACCCCAATAAACTTTTTGTATATTCTAGCTCGTTTAAGTACAAACTTATTGAGCAACTAAAATTTTATGAACGAATTCTTTTTATGACATTCCATAGCGCTTGTGTCTACACACGCGGCTTACATCATCAGCTTAGAAAAATATGGTTCCATTTTGCCAACGCGCTGAAAAAGTTTAAATTTTGGTGTTGCGGTGAAAAATTTCCGTTTCATTTTAAATTTATTTTTTTTTTATCGCAATTTAAGTAGACCGCGTAAAAACACAATTCAAAATTGTCGTATTATCAGCATTTATCATGTTTCGAATATACACTCTTATATTCAACTAAGTATTGGATATTTTATCCAAATATTATTCTTAAACTTTTTATCTCATATGATTTTTTGTAATTTTTAAAATTCCAGTAATACCATTTTACTATAGTAAAAATTGAGAAAATAAACGATGCTACAAAAAAAAAAGAAAAAAATTAAATAATTATTTAAAAATTCGAACAATGGCTAGTATTATCATAATTCGAGGTAATTCTATCGGCGATATATTTTCTCAATTGTAAGAATAACAAATCTTATAGGACGTTCTTACTCGCCGAAGTTGAGATAGGACCTTCTTGTTCCCACCCGACGACTTATAAACGTTCTTATGTCAAATCATTGTAACTATTCATATACAACTTATTTTCTAAGTAATTGTGTTTTTTTTTAAACATCTATTATTTTGTTATTTAAGTAAAGAAAAGTGTAATTTTTTTATATATTATTTATAGAAAGATGAAAATTATGGACACTCCTTCTGTTCAATATTAATATTATAATAATTCAGTTCAAAATGTCAATATCCCGTTGAGCCGGGCCATTAATTCAACAACCAAACTATTAGCCTTTTTTCCGTGTCCGTCTTTTTCCTGACGCAGTGCGAATTTGGCTCTACGCTTCCCGCCTCTGTAAAAGCAACGTTCTCTCCTTCTCGTGTTTTTCGACTATTTCCGTACTTCAGGCTGTTTTCTCTCGCGCTCTATAAGAGAAAGGACGTCGCCGTAAAAGTTCGCGAAAGAGCATGTCGTGCTCGTGTTTCTGTTCGTCTCCGTTGAATTTTATTGCGTGGGCCTCTTTCCTCTTCTCTGTCTCTGACTGCCTCTATCTCTGTCCCTCATCTAGACTGCAAAAACTTTTACGAGAGTACGAGCGCAGACTGACGCAGAAGATATCCGTTCCGTCTGACGACCCTTCTCTCTTTTCTCGGTTTGCCGGACGATGGATGAACGGACGGACGAATGCGCGCCCAACTTCGGTTATGTGCGCACGCGTATTTCTAGTTTTTCCCTTCATTATCCACGAACAGAGATACCAATGAGGGCGACCTTCGTGCAGCGACTCTGCAGAAGTATAAAAAGCAGCGAATGGACTATAAAAGTACGAAAGAGAATGGGGATGTCACTTTCTCCCTCTGTCTTCAAAATGAATTAGTATTAATCTTTGATTTTAGGTAGTCAAGAAGAACATTGAAAGTTTACGACTTTTATTTCTGTACTCGTAAAAAAAAGGTTCGTGGTATCGTTAAATAAAATGTCTGTGAATGGAATTTTCTAGAACTGAAAATAACAAGGTATCCAAAATGTTACATCAATAAATATATATTGCATGCACGTATATAATAGCTGAACTTGCTTTATACGTGATGGGACTGATCCGGAGAGTACCGACTCCCCCAGGAAACGTATTTTAACGAGACTTTTAAAGTCGATTTCTGGTATCTAAAATGAATGAAAATTTCATCAAATGGACCGCTTTCTTGAAGTATGGGTCGTCTATTGACTGTCACTTTGTATGTATTTTTTATTTTGATACAAGTAAAAACAAGGCGGAAAAAAGCTAAAATTTAGGCTTTATTTCGTTAAAAAATATTAATTTTTCTGGAAATTATAAGCAGTCATAGATATAGCGTGAGAAAATGGTTAAAAATTTGCCTTCTTTTCAAACGATATAATAAGTTGTTCCGTCGAAGCGCAAATGCTTTTCTTTTCCGCCAATAGAGGCGATGTTAACGAGAGTTTGAGTCGCAAGATATTGGCGCGAATGTATAAAAAAGAAGAATATCTTCCGAGCTTTTCAAGTTTTTTTATTTACATCCGACATTCAAGTTTTATTATTCGACAACGTAATTTTGACGCACAAAGACAATTCGAAAGAACCGCTGCCAATATATTGGCACTTTGCTTCCTCCAAATGAATTTATCGACCCTACATGTATAGTATACAGTTCAAACGTAAAATATGTTTATTCATTATACATTTTTTTTAAATAATTTATAAATTCATTAGTATTTACAAAAATTACACATTATTTCATATTCTTTAAATCTTTTATTAGCTGCAATTTTGAAGCGATTAAGTCAATTTTATTCCAGCAAACGTTGCGCATACAAAACTAATTTCTTTCTTTTTTCATTTTTCAATGTTTACGTTTTTTATAATAACAGAAAACCCTAGAAAAGTTTTTTTTAATACAAACAGCTTTTTTCGAGAAATTACAATTTGAAAAAAGGTTAAAAATATTTTAACCTCAAATATCTCTTAAATTTATGGACCAATCATTTTGCCCGAATAACTCGACCGAAAACTATCCAAAATCAACCTCCACGAGGAATTTTGCAGCAATTAAATCAATATTTACTCCAGCAATGGTTAAACATATCAAACTCATTTGCTTCATTTTCAATGTTTACATTTTTATTAATAACAAAATAATAGTGATAGGTAGAAAAATAATGTCTTCTAGAAAATATAGGTATTTAAATTCTCTTTCGAATGCCACCCATCCGATTTAGATGCACAGATCCGTTTTCGAGAAATAACGATTTGAAAAGAGGTTAAAAAATTTTTAACGTCAAATATCTCACAAATTTATGGACCGACCAAACACACGAATATGATTAGGTATTCTACTTTCCGTCCGAGCTGTGTATACTATTTTTCTTGATACCCTGGCTCGAAAATTCGCCAAAACATGTACGTTTTGCGGCCAGGAAATTGCAGGTTATAGTCACATCATATACTGAAAACACGTGACTGTAATATGCAACTTCCCGGCCACAAAACATGCATGTTTTCGCGAACTTTCGGCCGCGGTATGATGAAAACATATTTTACATTTGAACTATATACTATACATATAGGATCGATAAATTCATTTGGAGGAAGCAAAGTGTCAATATATTGGTAGCGGTTTTTGAGTTGAGAACCATGTATTTTTTATTCCTAACATCTCGGGGAACAATTATAACATGTTTTTTAAAAATGTCTGCATGTATGTGTGTGTGTGTGTGTTTGTGTGTGTGTCTTTGTGTGTGTGTGTGTGTGTGTGCCTGGATCTCAGCTTCTACACGGTCGATTTTAACCGGACAGCGCTCATTTTTTTCGTTTTTTTTGTGTGATGGCGGGTCAAAAATCCATTTTTTGATTGGGCAGCTGTTTTTTTGTTTTATTTCGAATTTTCGATTTTCTCAAAATTTATTTTCGCTTTTTTTAATGATAGGGTCGAAATATTTTAATTGAATAGGTAGCATTCGAAAAAGAATTAAAATACCTATATTTTCTAAATAAATTCTAGCTATCACGGTTCTTATAGAGAGTTCTTTGGGCAAAATGATTGGTCCATAAATTTCGGCCATATTTGAGCTTAAAATTTTTTAAAACATTTTTTCAAATCATTATTTCTCAAGAACCGCTCTATGTATCTGAATCGGATAGATCGCATTCGAAAGAAAATTAAAATACCTATATTTTAAAAGAAAAATTATTTTTCTAGCTATCACGGTTCTTTTGTTATTAATAAAACAGTAAAAGCTGAAAAATGAAAAAAATGAGTTTTGTATATCCAACGATTACGGTAGTAAAATTGTCTTAATCGCTTTAAAATTCTTTGTAGAGGTAGATATTGGATAGCTCTCGGCTTTGTTCTTCAGGCAAAATGATTGACCCATAAATTTCATAGATATTTGAGGTTACAATTTTTTTAACCTTTTTTTTTTCAAATCGTAATTTCTCGATAACGGCTCTGTGTATCTGAATCAGATGAGTCGCATTCGAAAGCGAATTAATTATAGAATTAATTAAATTAATCAATAAATTAACGCTGAGGAAGCCACGGGCCAATGAATTGGCAGCGGTTTTTCCAATGTAGTGAAAAAAGATTGTCGCATCGGCAGCGCTCTCTGCAGTCTAACGGGTGCGGTATAGGTTAGGAAGCGAGTTTTCTTATATGACATATAGCATCATAATACGTATATTTCATTCACTGAAAAATTTTTTGCACACGAGAGCGAACGGTTCTATGCATATTTTAAAGGAA
>JAPYZO010008045.1:0-20838 GCA_030522905.1 Torymus flavipes | reverse complement strand
GATAACCGGCCATATATATAGGGGTACCCCCCTACTCGCTCCGCTCGTCAACCCCCAATTACAATTTTGAAATTATATTAGTTCGTCTCTAATAATTCTATTAATAATAATAATAATAATAATTAGTTCGTCTCTAATAATTTAATTCTCTACGTCTCTGTCTTTACATCTTTGTCTCAACGTCTTTTTTACCACTGATTTTGCGTCTCTGTCTCTACGTCTCTTTTTCTACATCTAAGCCTCTGCATCTCTGTCATTATTAATTTCACTCTACGTCTCTGTCTCTATTTCTTTGTAGCTACGTCTCTGTCTCTATATCTGCGTCTCTCCGTCCTTTTCTCTACTCTACAACTAACGCTGTCTTTATGTCTATGTCTCTACTTTCTGACTGTATGTCTTTTCCTCTCTGGCTCTGTCTGTACGTCTCGGTCTCTGACACTTCTAATAAACAGAGGATTATCTTGTTACTCGCTCAGCTTATCAAATTCCAACTGAAATGTTGTATCAATCGTAATATGGAATATCTGAAATTAAATTTTGTTTTCTATTTTTTCACGCCACCCAATGAGTTAGATAGAAAATCGCTTTTTTTATTCATCAAATTACATATGTTATATTGAATTATAGCTATTATAAATTTTGAATGTATTATTTTTATGTTTCTTTATTATAAAATTCACAAAAGTATATGGTGATAAATTTTTAAATAATAAAAATATATTTTTGAACATATGAATTTTGTAAACAAAACAGTGGTATCCCTAGGAGGCTTAATCCACTAATATTATAGAGAGCTAGAAAGAGAGGTTTCATTGATAGAACTTTTTTCCAAACTATATTTTCAATTTCCGATGAATTTTCCAAGTTTCCAATTGTGTGACTGTGTCTTTGCATCTCTGTCTCTATTTCCTGCCTTCATCTTTGTTTCTACGTTTCTGCCTCTACATCTCTCTATACCTCTATACCTCTGTCTCTCTGACTGTTTTTAGAGAAATATTTAGTAGATTTTTCTTTTTTAACATCTCTTCTACATGTTCAAACCATTCTTAAGATCCTCCTCAGTGCCAATTGTACGGCTTATATTTAAGTGTTGTGGTTTTCTGATCGATAGCTAGGGGTTGGGCTTTCTGAAACCTTCGTACCAGAGTCCAGTCGGACCATTGTCTGTGAATAGAGTGGGTTTGTTGAGAGATTTCACATACGCTTGAACAGAGTCAAGTAGTTTGGTCTTAGTAATTGGCGAACCCTGTTCCGCTCTATAAAAAATCCAGTTAACAATTGCTTGTTCTTCAGACTCAGCTAAAGTTGTTTGTGGTCCTGCTTTCACTTTGAGTTGGTCTGGGCTATTTTTCTTTCTAGTTAGAGTGGTGAATTCCGGGAGTGGGGTTAGAAGCCGACAAGATGGCTGCGCTTGGTACATATGTATATCTGAACGTATGCTCGAGCATCCTGGCGTGCGCCGCGGCTTCTCGGGACTCGGAACAATTTACTCCGCTGTGACAATTGGCGAGTTGCCAGATGATCGCCGGTCGATTGTCGTTAGCAATTTTTTTTCTTTTTAAGGGGACGTCGAAATCAATGTATTTTAAATGGAGGGTGGCGCTGTAAGCAGTATAACGCGTTTTTATCTTACAAATTAAAAAATTCTTGTCTTTGGATTTTGGAGATTTGAGCGCTCTTTGAAAATTAATGTTTAATCCGGCCTGGAGGGGGTCGAGTAAATTATTGCTATTTAAATACTGCGTGATTTGGTCGTGGGCAATCTTTTCAAGAACCTTGGAGAGAAAACAGAGCAGCGCTATAGGACGGAAGTCCGAAGCTGTTAATGGAGCTACCTTCTTTTTAAGCGCAAATATTTGTGCCTGCTTCCAAAAGCTCGGAAAGATTCCCTGAGCGAAAGAGGAATTAAAGATATTTGTGATATAATCGCCAATAATGGTTAGAGCTTTCACCACAACACTTTGAGGAACTCCGTCTAGCCCCTTTGCCTGCGAGGAGAAGTGAGAAATCGCAAGGATTACTTCAGTTAAAAGAAAAACCTTCCTCGTTTGCAGATAAGATGGTATCCGTTACTTCTTCAATATTTTCAAAGGAGGACACAGATTCCAGCGAAGTGTGCGTTTAGCTCTCCCGGTGTGAGACCATTCAGGTCTTCCTCTTTTCGTTTTGGCAGGTTGCCGACATTTCGCATTTCCTTCCAAATATCCTTATTAGCATCAAGAGCGTCTGTGAGATGCATGTGTAGGAAGGAGTTGCGCTTTTGAGTAATACGCATGTCGACCTCACTGCTGAGCCGAAGAAATTCACCAAGCAGTGCTGCACGCCCCGTACGCTTGTAGCGTCTGTGGGTGGGTAGCCTCACGCTTGTCTATGAGTTGCCTCAACTCAGGACTAAGCCAAGGAGCAAATTTCTTTCTAATGTTAATAGATTTTAATGGTGCTAGCTGATCAATAGTAAGATTGAGATTTGAATTTAAGTTACGTAAAGCACCCTCCAAATCAGATTCGATTGAATTCATGCCCACCCAGTCGCAGCGGGCCAGCAAATCATTGAGTGTGTTAGGTCAGATATTTTTATAATCCCTGTAAGAGAACGAGCCACTCACAGGCGCTGGCATGAATGTATTGATGGTGACATTAATAATAGCGTGTTTACCAAAACTGGGTAGGCATTCATTCTTGTAGTCCAGTACCTCATCATTTTCGTCTAAGAGGATTAGATCAATCCAGGTGTAATAGATCGGGGTATGTCTATGGGTTGGACCATGCTTTACGACTTGTAGATTCAGATTCTTGGTTAGGGTCTGGATGGTATGTGCATCCGCGTCGGACGCCAATGACAAGTCTGCGTTCAAGTCCCCCATGATGATTTTGTGACTGCAGTCACTGCTGATGTCCTTGAGAACCTCAAACAGGTCGGTGTCCATTTGCATGGCAATATGCGGGGGTCTATATATGACACCGATTAAAATGGGTGGAGAGCTACCCTGTTCCACTTGACAAAAGATATTCTCTGGGATAGATGGTCTTCCCAGTCCCTCTGTGTTAGAGGAAGCCAATTTAGTGATGGTGTAGTCCATTGGACTCAACGGTATCAATACATGAGAGAGTCCAATTAGACTCGCCTCGCCTGGCGGTACCTCACAGGAAGAATGGTTCAGTTCGTCGTCCGCAGCAGGAGTGATAGTGACAGTGGCGCCACCAGCAGCAACGACAGCAGCTGCAGGAGTATCAACGACTTTTTCCTCACTAACAGCATTAGGTTCGGTTATGACGGTTGCGACATCGACATCCCCAGCCGTTGATCGTCGATTAGTCACCGGCGCCTGTTGGCTACTGTGCTGTCCGACACTTGCTCTCCTCGCAGCAGGCGCCAACGTCACGGCAACCGGCCTTACAGCGGGGTTGGTGACAAAAGTGGTAGTGCGCGCTCCGCTCGCGCGTGAGTGTGTTAGTGTAGCCGGCGTCGACGCAGGGAGGGGCAGCCGGTGATGGGGAGTCCCACTTGACTTTGCTGGCGTGACACGCTGCGACGAGTTAATGGCGCTCACTTGTGCGCTCGTCTACTTGGCTGCTTTTGATAGTAGTTTCTGCTTTGCTAAAGACTGCTCTGCATTGTAACAGAGATTACATAGTCTCTCCCGCTTCTTATTTGCACATTTGGAGTGGCATGGCTGGTCGCATTTCGTGCATATTCCAAGTGCACACTTGCCGACCTCCTTGCACACCACACACCTGTTTTCTATGCTCCCTCTAGCTCGCGCTCGTGCTGCGCGAGATGAGCTGCGCGTGACAAAAGCAAAGAAGAACGAAAAACGCTGACTCACACAAGCACTTCTTTCATTGGCAAAAAACAGGTGGTGCAGCTGGTAGATGTACTAGCAGACGACGACGGTGGTGGGCCGATGCAGCAAGAGATGATGATCTGGGTAGCAGTCGATGCAGCGAGAGAATGAACTGCAGTTGCAGCTGCAAGTAGTGCAAAAGCGGTGTAGAAGTGCAGAAGTGCAGTACAACGCCGAAGATTGAAGCAGTTTTGAGACCAGGTAGTGGGCGATGGCAGCCAGCGGCTCAGTGCTCAGTATTAGTGCTTGTCAGGCGAAGTGTGGTTAGGTCGTCAGCGTATCAAGAAAAGGTCCCCGGCAGATAAAAAAGGAACGCAATGCCTCCAGTTATTGGGATGGGCGCTTGAGTGCCGTCTGGGGTCTCTTTTCCTAAAAAAAATTTTACTCCGAGGAGTACGAAATGGTTAATAAAAGCCAAAATAGCAGGAGCTGAGGCGGACAGCGACTACACTTACCGGCAGCAGAGAGAGAGAGAGAAAGAGAGAGAGCGAGAGAGAGAGGGGGGGGGGGGCGCGAGCTTTTTGGTATATCTTTACATAAATATAAGGCTTGCCTTGACTTTGGATCAAGTCATTCTACTCGAAAAAGTAATAATTAACTTTTAACAAAAATAAATTAACAGAATTTAGTCAGATATTCACCAAAATATTTTCAAATAACGTCAACTGGGATCTCAGATCTACCTAGTATTCCAGCTGGATATCCAGTTGGAATTCCAGCTGGATATCCAGTTGGAATTCCAGTTGGTATTCTAGTTGGAATTCCAGTGAGAATTCGAGTTGGAATTCCAGTTGGAATTCTAGTTGGAATTCCAGTTGGAATTTTAGTTGGAATTTAAGTTGGAATTTTAGTTGGAATTTTCAGTTGGAGATTTTCAACTTCGTCAGAATGTATGCCACTTGGTATTCCTGCAGCTGGTATATCAGCAAATACCCCAACTGAAATGTGCCCAAAAACAGGAAGTACAGTTGGTATCCTAGCTGAAATTACAGATTGAGCTGAAATTTCCGCTGGAATACCATCTAAATATCCAATTTGGATTCCAGTTGGGGATTTATCCGGAATGGTACTCAACAAGAACCATTTTTCAATGCTGTAAGAGCATGATCGGAAGATAATGTTGATCAGATTCAATCTTTTATTTTTCTTCTTTTTCGAAGCATTTGTGCAATTGCCGACTAAAAAGAGAGATTTTTTTTAAGTCTTAATTATGCTCCGTTTTTTTTTGCACATTTCCTACTGCTTTTTTCTTTCAGTTCTTTGGCCTTAGCTTTGTTGTTTCTTGTAGTTCTCATATTTTTAATAATATGTATAAAATTGTAATTATCTGTAATAAAAATGTATGAAGCTAAGTACTTTTAGTTTAGATTTTTTTAGGTTAGTTTTCAATTTACTTAATTGCTCATGTTTGTACTTACCTATGCAAGTGGACTTTATATAATCGACTGAATTTAGAGTAATTAAATACTTCTATTACTTGGATATATAACAATAATGACTCTTTGAAAGAAATAACTCAAAAACGTTGCATGAAAATACCATGGTACTACGTGACGCTGCAGATGTCCGTGTTAAAAAAAATTATTCAAACAAATTTCAAAAGTTATATAGATAAATGCGATCCTTAACTCATAAACTTTCGAATAAGCTATGTAAAATATGTTAAAGTCGTTAGATTTGTTCAATAAATGTAAATTACGTTTCAAGTATATTTGCTTCTTCATTTCGGAAAAACCTAAAATTAATGTAATTCGGCAGACCAGGCCGACGAAACGTCGCATAACATGAAATCTCACTCTTGATTTCATACCATTGCCTCCATCCAATCGATCACAATCACCATTCACACACAACGGGAGTGCAATTTTATTTACATTCAACTAAAATTAATGTTTCCAAAGACATGGACGCAAAACCGATTTTTTTTAAATATTACTTTAAGGCATTATTTATATAAATTAATTTATAGAACTAAATATATACAAATATAAATAAGTCTCTTTTTAAAATTAGAATTTAATTAAAAGTTTATTTTAAATAAGACTTTTTGTTATGCTGTTCCATGAAAGGGGACACTGATTCATAATACGGACTTTTACCTTACTGAATGTATCCCACAGTAAAATCCTTCCGATACATTATTTAATGTTACTTTTAAAAACGTAATTTCTTAGCAAGTTTGGACAAGGTAACACCGTGACACACTACCAACCATGTAACATATTTTTGAAACTTCTTTTTTAATGTAATAGTAAATGAAAACAAATTAAGTAATTAATTCTATTTAAGCTTAATTAACTATACTTTCAAAGGTTATTGCTCTCTCGAGCTGCTCGCGTTTAATAATGATCAATTGTTGAAGGTGTAATAGAAATAAATTTCGTACACCATAGATCCTTTCAAGCATTTATTAATATATACCGACGTTTCGGGAGAGTAATTGACTCTCCTTATCAAGGCTAGAAAAGCAATGAACATACAAAATCATTAAAACATAACAGAAATAAAATTTCATTGTCATTTTATATAGAAAGTAGAAAAGAATTGGCTTTTTTTTTCTTACCATTCAATAATGGTATATAAATTTACAAATTTGTAAAGCGGCCAATACGTAGACGCCGCATGTCGAAACAATATTATAGTTTACAATGAGTTTTTAGTAGAATACCAACATTTGTAAAATGATAACTGCATTATATAGAAACGAATTAAATTGTGCTATGGAAACAAATAAGATAAAGAAGTGGAAAATCAAGAATGAAAACTTACATGTTGTTAATGAGTACTTTAGACATATCGTCAAAGGAAACTTTACCCAGGATGGTATTCTCTTACTGTCAGACCAGACAATAAGAGTTTCGCGCATCACCGGGGTTATTTGGTAAAAAATTCAACTTAGTAACTCAGCGCCGCCAATAAGAAACTACTCTCTGCTACGTAACCGACGAGAGCTAATGGGTTTACTACGTTTGTTACAATTGTTAGTTATTCTATTAACAATGTCAACTGTGGATTTATAACAATTTTTTAGCTTTATGGCATCAAGCTGTCTATTCATATTATTATTGGTACTATAAATGTGTAACATCTGAGAAAACAATCTTTTATTTTTATAACTTTCTAGATCAACGATATTGACCTTATTAAAATCAATTTTATATTTATATAAATATAAACGGCTAAAGCCGACGTGGTGTCCCCATTCTTAACACTGCGTTTATGTTCATTGATGCGTAATCGCAATTGTCTACCCGTCTGTCCAATATATGACATTTTACAATCAGCACCATTAACTTTATACATTGCACCACTTTGTTCAAACTTATCGACGTTGTCTTAACCTAATTTAATGCATTTAGAAAGTTTATTGTATGGTTTTTGTATAACCTTATAACTATTACGAGACAGGATAGATTTTAATTTGTAACGGAGATGTTTAATGTATGGGATAACAATGAGAGATTTTTTAATATTGTCTACGGTATTAGGGTCATTGGTCCCACCATTTTTTATTCCGTATAAATAACCCCGGTAATGCCCGAAACTCTTATTGTCTGGTCTGACAGTAAGAGAATACTATCCTGAGTAGAGTTTCCTTTGACGGCATGTCTAAAGTACTCATTAACAACATGTAAGTTTTTTTTCTTGATTTTCCACTTCTTTTTTTTATTTGTTTCCTTAGCATAATTTAATTCGTTTCTATATAATGCAGGTATCATTTTACAAATGTTGGTATTCTACTAAACACTCATTGTAAACTAAAATATTGTTTCGATATGCGGTGTCTACGTATTGGCCGCTTTACAAATTTGTAAATTTATATACCACTATCGAATGGTAAGAAAAAAACGCCAATTTTTTTCTGCTTTCTATATAAAGTGAAAATGAAATTTTATTTCTGTTATGTTATAATAATTTCGTATGTGCATTGCTTTTCTAGCCTTTGTAACGTTGCAAGTATTTTAACCCCAGCTGCACGTTAATGCACGCCCTAAGGGCTATAATCCACTCTATACCCGATCTATCTCTATGTTACGTTCAATGCTGACTTCAACTCGCGGGCAGTAACGGTGACCGAATTTATTTAGTTAGGGCGCCAAGCCACGGTGACAATGCGAATTTATTCTCCACACTGCTCAGCTGCTCCAGGACTCTATCTCACGGGCGTGAAGTAATGGATGACGATCTGGGGGCGGTCAAAACCCACGGCGAATTAACTACATTTAAACACATAAAATTCAATGACAGAAATGCAAGAACTACTTAATATTCCACTACCAACTATGCAAAATTTATTCTACTCCTCGCTATCACTCACGGCGGTGGTACAATATAAAACCGGTTCACAAAATGGCCGCGCAATGGCCCCGCGCACTTCACAAGTCTCGCACACGCGAGAGAGAGTTTCACAATTGGCTCCAGGCTGGGCCGTCGCTCGCACAGTAGGAATGTATGACTGATTAAGGGTCGGGGGCAGAAAGTAAGTGCCGCCCGACGATGGCAATTCCAGCTCTTATCGTGACAATCCACTGGGTGGCTTCCTTTCGCTCAGTCCCCCTCGTACCTTGCTGATCACGCTGTCACTTCTATGCTTACAACTATTCACCTCCTGCTCTACTCTATTTCGCCTACTTACTCCCCAACTCTCTTAATTACTCTAAGTATACTCAACTACTTCGCGCTACAACGCTTACTTCTCTCCACTTGAAAACTAAACTCAATTTCTTCCTGCACAATGATACACGACTAGCGATCACGACAGTCAGAACTAGAATGAAGAAGGCGGAAGCTATTTGCATAATTTCCGTCTTCTTCACCAATTAGATCTCTCTTACTCTCACGGCGGTAGATACGGCGGCAGGTTTGGTTAGATATCACGTGATTTCGTCTAGTCTAAAAGTTATCGTTACCTGCTGCCACCTGTTTCGCGCGCGGTTTGAATTCAGTAGCTAACGGTGAATTACAAGAACAGTGGCGGCGCGCCTTTAGTTCATGTGCGCCTCCGCTATTTCGACCGGCGGTCGTCTCTTCTCTCTCTCTCTCACTCTCTCTCTCTCTCTCTCTCTACAACGTACAAGCGCGGCTGCGCTCTCTCTATCTCCCTCTCTCATACATACGCTTACACTCTCATGCATCCATGCACACGGGCGGCTGTGCAGCACGCAAGTGACGCAGGCTGCCCGCCGTATTCTCTCTCTCACTCATACTCATAAGCGCCGCGGCGCTCTGTCTCTCTCGCTTTCCTTCTCTCTGTGTGTGTGCGACTCTCGGTCGATCAGCCTGCACGCACATGCTGTCGCCGGCGCTCTGTCTCTATTTCTCTCCGACTGTGTCCACAGGTGTGCGCTCTCGCTCGCTCTGTCTCTTCCGGCGGTACATGTTTAGCTGCCGGCCTCGTGGCCGTCGGACAGCCGTTCTCGTTTCTCGCCGCGTTCGCCTGTATATCGTGTGTGTGTATGTGTGTGTGTGTATGTCGCTGTGTAGTGCGATGTCGAAGTGCTGGTATAAGTGTTCGTGTGGCGTGTGTGTGTGTGTGTGTGTGTGTGTGTGTGTGTGTGTGTGTGTGTGTGTGTGTGTGTGTGTGTGTGTGTGTGCGCGCGCGCGGGTGTCGACGTCGAACGCTCGCCCTCGACGTCGTCGTCATCATCCTCGCTCTGCTGCGCACGCTACCCGTCATGGCGGCCGAGCACACGTGGGCACGCTCGCACCCGTCGCGCAGTTTCATTTACCATGTGCGTCGTCTGCGAGCCGTGTGGGCATGTGGCTCGGCGTTCTTCGCGCCGTTCTCGCGGTGTTCTCTTTCTCTTTATCTTGGTGTGGCTGGGTCCTGGGGCGGTTGTTCTACGAGTCGCGCACGTTGTCTGCTGCTCGCCTCGTACCTCGGCAGACAGAAACACCCGTATTTGCTATGTGTCATTATGTGTGCGGATAGCTGGGTGTCAGAAGAGGAACGCGCGCCTCACGCTAGTAGTTCTGCGCCAGGTAATTATACAAAACGAGATGCGAGAAACGCACCTCGTTACACCTTGATAAGGGGGGTCAATTACACTCCCGAAACGTCGGTGTATATTAATAAATGCTCGAAAGGATCTATGATGCACGAAATTTATTTCTATTACACCTTCAACAATTAATCATTAATTAACTATATGTTATGAAAAAAAAATATGTTAGTGTTACTTTTTTACTCGTTCATTTCTAGGATATGTTTTAATAATAGGACACAGAAATATGGACAGGCACACTAATAGAGAACGCTACCCTAGAACGCTCACAAGGCATAGAAATCTACAAATCGCAAGTATCAGCAGCGCCGACTTTAAGAGCATTTTTATGCATCTTCGATGTTCAACTTCAAACTCTTAAAAATTTTAAAGGAATCGACAGTTTTTTAATTTTTTAAATGGGAATGAAGGCTGTAAAACATTATTTACATAAATTATTCCATAATATCAATTAAAGTGAATTTACAAAGATAAAAAATTCAACCTAAATATAGAAACTTAAAAAATCTTCATATCAATAACGTTTCACTGATACGGTTTCCAGCCTCTTTAGATCTTTATTAAAAATAATAACAAATAAACAAATAAAATCGAAATTACATATGATTGCTAAACATTATTAATAAGCACATACCATAATAATAAAATAATAATACTTGATCGATTACATAGTTGTCATGAGATTATGATAATAAAATTCTTTCGTCGACAGTAAGCAACTAATTCTTAATATATACATAGTGATCAACGACAGGTTACAATATAACAAGATTAAATAGTACACTGAGGAACGGGTAACAGAGAATACTGTAATTATCACGAGCACAGACTATGTAAACACATGATACTTCCACACAACAAAAGTCAAAACTACATTTCAACTTAACTGAATATGTACATACTGAAACAAAATTCATGAAATTGAATAAAAAACCGTTTTTGTGAATAAATTTTGTGAATTTTGTAAATAGATAAGTGGGAGGCCTTACGGCAAACGTGCGAACGATACGTGCCCGTCCTGAGGCGTGAATGGATTATGATTGGCGGAACCCCGTTAGTCGGGCTCTCCACAAGCGTGTGAAAGGGTTTCTCGTAAAAAGAGCTCTCCCTCAGATGGGTATGCATGGAGCGTGAATGGAACCCTCCTAAAAAGGGCTCTCAGTGTGAGTGTGGGTTCCACGTAAAAAGGGCTCTCCCTTAGTTCTGAGTATGAATGTGACGTATGGCAGGAGGAAAGCACCGCTCTCCGTAAGGAAACGAGAAAGTCTGTACGGCTCGAGCAGTAACAAAAAGCAATCCCCTGACGTGGCAAATGCAGTAGTGCCCGTCAGGAAACACTCCACACACCCAGATACAATAGACACAAGTGACACACCCTACGCACACACAAAATGCGGGATTATGGAGACTCTCAATTCCCCGATCTGGGTCGCCTGGCAAGGAAAATCTCTCCTCTTACTGGAGGGTTCAATTCAAAAACTGGGTTGTTCGGCGCTCCCAGACCGCCAGATAGTACAGGGACCCGGGAAGGAGTAACCGCTCAACTCCTGGCTGCCCCACCAGCTGGCGCATAATCTCTTCCTGGGTAGTAGTGTCGGTTGGTGACCGGATAGGGCCATGCTATCCAGGGAGGGGGGCTCTATTGAGGCCACAAGGAGGGGGGCGGAAGATACTACGCCTTCGTCTTCACGAAGGGGTAATTCGAGAGTCAAAGTACTACCCGACCATTAACAAAAACACATCCGCTCTTAAAAACATCATGATCATGAAAAAGATAGAGAAAGCAGTTTCAAAAGCGCTTACAAGTGATGAGATCCTTAGCTCCTTAGTGAATACAGAGCAGGACGTGGTTCCTACGAACCGCGACACTGTTAACACAGTACAAAGTGGGAACAGCACTCCGCAGGATGTGGGCCAAAAAGCCCGCGATACTGAGCGAACTGTGACCAAGAAAAAGGAAAAGAACAAGAAAGAAACCCAGCAGGGTGGAAAGACAGAGGAGGCTGTTGATCAAACGGAAGGGAGATAGTGGATCGCTGATCTCTGCCGTGGGCTCATGGGCTCTCAGTGGATCCGCCCCAAGCGAAAAAGTTCTCCCAGGAAAGGGGCTGATCGGGCTCAGCGGAACTGGAGGGTCGGGGAGAGCGTCAAGCTGATCTCTACCAAAAGGAACCGCGACTCGGACAGCTCTTCAGGGAAATCAAGAGAAGAACAACTGAGGCGGGGCGTTCGACTTGCAGTGAATCGGTCGCCACTCCCCTTAGGATAAGGGTTATCTCGCAATCCTATCCGGAGGACCGCCTCACTGAAAAGCAAAGCAACTTGGTGCTTGCGTCCGTGGAAAACGCCATGGACGGGGCACCAGAGGACAGCTACTTCCCGTCATTCTTGAACAACTGATTCTGGAGGGAAGCACGTATGTTCCACGAAGGTGGACGTGAGGTGGCTGAAGGATAATATAGGAAGCTGAGTACCCTGGACGAGTGCTAGCTTCAAGGCAGTGGAGATGGGGGACCTTCCAAAGCTGTCCAGGGTCACAATCTATGTCCCAGGCAAGCATGATGCAGGGACAATCCTGAAAAGACTGTCCCGGCAGAACCCAGGCCTATAGGTGGATACCTGGCAGATCAGGGGCTCCAAGGAGGTCCCCGCCAACAAAAGTGCCTTAGGAGTAGAAATGGCGGTGCGCCTCACAAGGGAATGTACGGAGGTCAACGCGCTAAAACGCATCGACTTCCTACTATACTGTGGGGGCTTCTGAGCCCACTGCCTGGGATGGAAAGATAAAGATGAAGCAAAGGACCGGAGTACCACCGACAACATTGAAGTGGACACCCCTGCCTCCGACAAGGAAGAAAGGCAGGCAGAACAGGGACGGCGGGCCTTTCGAGAATAAAGAAAGGCCCACGACCCCCAAGGGAGATTACGTTACAGATATGTGACAAGATGGCAGCTCTTAAGGTAATTTTCACGCAAATAAACTTACATCACTGCAAAACGCCTCGGCGGTACTAGCCAGACGCATGGCAAGGATGCACACATGCATAACGCTCGTCCAAGAGCCTTGGTTATACAAAACAAAGATTACTGGCCTGAGAGGATGCGGTCAACTGATATGCTGGGTGGAAAACTCTAGAGCCTGCCTCTTGGTTAAGAGTTTAAGAGTGGAAGCTTTACCGCAGTACTGCTTACGCGACCTGGCGACGGCTAAGTTTTGGTACAACGACGATAAAGGTGGCATGCGGGAAGTTGTTGTCGCATCAGCCCACTTCCCCTATGAATCGGTCCTCTGCCCTACGGTGGAGGTCATAGAATTAATTAAAGTTTGTGAGGACAAGGGGTGGGACCTGTTGTTGAGGTACAATTCTAACGCACACCATCTGGCGTAAGGGAAACTCGGGTACGAACAACAGGGATGAGAAGCTCCTGCAGTTCCTGTCCACCACGAACCTTGACTTCCAGAATAGAGACTGTAAGCCTAGCTTCCAAAATGCTGATAGGGAGGAGGTCATTAACATCACCTTAGCTTCGAGAAAGACGGGGAGCGCGATCACGGGCTGGAGGGTCTCGGACGAGATCTCTATGTCGAATCACAACCGCATAGTTTTCAAAATCAAAGGTCGCAGCACAGAATCTAGACTTTACAGAAATCCGAGGAAGACAAACTGGACCACTTATGTTGAAGAACTGGCGGCTAAACTCAAGTCGTTTCCAGCTAGATATAGCAATCAGCTGGAACTTGATCACTGCGGTGAGGTTCTAAAGAACAACAACAGTGCTTTCGAAAACAACTTCAGATTACATACGAAGCCAGTGCAAAAGGGAGAACCTTGGTGGAATCCCACACTGGAGGCGTTGAAGAAAAAGACTAGAAGACTTTATAATAGGTCTAAGAAAGGGAACAATCCAGCCGATAGGGAAGCTTTTAGAGACGCTCAAAGAGAGTACAAAAAGGATAGTGAAAGAGCCAAAAGCAACGGCTGGAAGAACATTTGCAAGAGCATGAGCAGTATCTCTGATACCGCAAGATTGGCACAGGGGAATGGGCGGAAGACGAGAAGTCGGCACTAGACTGCCTCTTAGAAACGCACTTCTCCCAGCGCAAGACAGTAACGATAGAACAGTATGAACTAAGGGCCAGCGGTGCAGATTGGGAGCTATCGCGACGAATTTGGGCCGAGGACCGAGTAAGATGGGCGGTCAGTACTTTCGATCCCTTCAAGGCACCGGGAACCGATGGCATCTTCCCAGCGCTGCGCTGCTACAGAAGGTGCTCGCTTTACTCGATCCATTCTAGTAAAACTTTTTCGAGCTTGCCTAGCGTTTCGGTACATACCCGAATATTGGCAAGTGAGTCAGTCAGTCCGTCAGTCAATCCAGATAAAGTTAACATGATATTGTTTACTACCAGATACAAGGTCAAACCTATCAGGAGAGTGCAACTGGGCGGCAACCCCCTGAAACTGGTAAATGAAGCTAAGTATCTGGGAGTGATAGATTCCAAACTTAATTGGGGAAAACACATAAGTAACATGTGCGAAAAGCTATAAATACGTTCTGGGCCTGTAGGAGAGCTTTTGGCAACACCTGGGATCTGTCACCGGACAACGTGAGGTGGATGTATGAAGCTAACATCAGACCCAGATCGATGCAGAAATGCTCACTAAAAACTCACCAGAGCTCTTTAGATAAAGTACAAAGAATGGCAATAGGGGACATAACGGGCTCTCCGAGCACTACGCCCCTTGCAGCCCTTGAACTAATACTAGGAATAGCACCACTGCAAGCTTTTATCAAAGGCGAAGTAAACAAGCCATGGTGGCGCATTGAAGAGGTTATTGAGACAGGGAGAGGGCTTGACCAAGAACTTGATCAGGTCCTACCTCCTGACATCGAAACATCGGGGTGTGACAACATAGGGCGAAGAATTATATTCTGGAAACCCTACAAAGTGCACATCTCCGACAGGGAAGAGTGGGCCAACGGCTACTCCTACACCCAATCGAGGTAGTATTGTACACAGATGGCTCCAAAACTGAGAATGGCGTGGGGGCAGGTGCCTGGGAGCGAGGTAGTTCCACAGAGCTGGTGTAAACACTTGACTCTCACGCATCGTTGTTCCAGGCAGAAGTTAGAGCCATAGCGTAATGTGTTTCAGTGCAACTAACTAAGAACAACTGGGGTTGTCCCATCACCATCTGCTCAGACAGCAGAGCAGCACGGATGCTAGGGGTGGTTCGAGTAGTTCGAAGATTTCTGCCTATTTTTCTTATAAAACTTGAATAAAATTATATAAATGATAAAATTATGTATTAAAATCACCCACATCTTATAACCAGTACATTAATTTGGTAAAATAATAAGGTTTAAAGGCTCCGAAAATATTTATGAACTTTATGCAAACAATGAAGTCTATGCACTCAAAATCGAACTTTTTTTTCGAGTTTTTACTCGAAAAAAAACTCGTAAAATAGATGAGTCAAAAGTTATTGTTAAAAACTTTAAAATGAAATGAAATATGATGGCCCTAAACTGCACCAGCATTTACTCCAGGGAAGTTTTACACTGCATAGATATGCTCACGGCCCTGGCCCGTAACAACGCGGTCACTTTTATTTGGGTGCCGGGGCATGTGGGGATCCGGGGCAATGAGAAGGGGTCGGAGGAATCAACCTTCCATATCCTATGCCGGTGCCCATCCTTTGTGGATACTAGGCGGGGGACGTGGGGGATGCTTCCTTCAGCCTGAAACGCCAAGGGAGCCATCAGTGCATCTGCCAAATTATATAGCAGTTGGACAAAAGGCTTCAGCGCAGCGGAAATTAAAAAACAACAAAGCCAAGGGGAGCACAATGCGCGTAAGCCTGAGTGCTGGGCAGCACGTCTCTGAAAAGAGCCGCTCGCCCGCCCAACTCATCGACATAGGCAGAGACAAACAGATAAATTTTGTAAATAAATTATAAATTAGTGAGGAATCTGTAAATTTGTTGATATTGCGTGCTGAAAAATAGTGTATCTTCTTATCTATTAATGGTATGACTATGTGTGTTCATGTGAATCATTTCTGAAATTAATCTTTTGTATTTATTAATCTCCCTACGTACAATCTGTACGTTTTCAAATCAAAACTATGAGAGGGATTTTCTTTCAAATGTTTTAGAATTGTCCTTTCCAAGCTTGACAATACTATTAAGTTTGTGGCTAATTACAGTAGATAAGATGTACAGTACACAACGGATATTAAACCTGCAAAATGTTGAATGACAAGCATAAAAAAATTTTTTATGAAACGGTAATGACATTGTTAAACTTGGACTGATAATATTATTTTTTTTGGATTACGATTTTTAAACTTGTGCTTGCGAATGCGTTCATAGATATAAGAATAAATAAAATTTTCTGGATAATCATTGCCCATCAAAATATTTTCAACAATTTCCCTATTAGCATTATGGAAGGATTTATGAGCCAGCAAAAGGGCTCTAGCAATTAAATTATAAACGATATTACGTCTCAACTGTATAGTGGGATAAGAATTATAATTTAAAACTCTATCTGAAGAAGTTGGTTTTTGTTACCAATTAGTTTTAATTTTATTATTGATAATTGACAACGATAAATCCAAAAAGGGTATTATTCATTTCTGTTTCATGAGTAAATTTTAAATTGCTATTGTAACTATTAAAAACCTCTAAGACAATATTGAGCTGTTATTTTTTAATGCAATTCTGTTTTTCTGTAAGAATAAGACATTTAGTCTCTAAGTCTTCCATAGCTCTATCTGCAAAGAGAGGTGAAATTGGAGAGCCCATTGGCATACCGAAAATTGGTTGACAAATAGCCCTATCGAATTGGAAGAAAGTATGTTTAAAAAGAAAATTATTGTATCAACAATATCAGTTAACGGAATCTTATAGTTTAAATGAATTTGGTGAAAACATTTATCAATACTATTTATAACTAACTCAGTCAGGATGTTGGTAAACAAAGACGAAACATCTAAAGAAATCAAATTGTAGCCTCAAGGTATTGTAAGAGAATCCAATTTTTCTTCTATTTCAAAACTATTGTTAATATGTGATAAAGTTTTTTTGATACATTTTTTGAGTTCTTGATCAATAATTTTAGATAAAAACTACTAGGACTATTAATAGTAGAATGATAGGCTTAAGTGGGGTATTTACTTTATGTATTTTTGGTAGTGCATATGCCTTCGGAAGAACTGTATTGGACTGTCAAGATTGCAATGGATTTCTTTTTCTAATTTTATATGTCTTACAAGGGGGGCACCAGGGATGCGGGTACTGGATTTTCCTACTCTTGCAGGAAACCCTTCCTTTTCACAAATAATGAGACACGTATCTCACGGTTTTTCTGAATGGCCACTTTTTTTGTTCTTGAGTTAAGGCAATCGCATTATACAGTGTAACGTGAAAAATCCTTAAAAATACTAAAGAATAAATGATTGCATAGCCTGTAGAAAAAAAATTAGGGCTCATTCCGAAAAACCCTGAAACACGTGTCTCATTATTTGTTAAAAGGAAGGGTTTCCTGTAAGAGAAGGAAAATCCAGGACCCGCCTTCCTGGTGCTCCCCTTGTTAGTATCACTGAGCCAAAGTTTCATTTTTGTTTTATAATGCTCTATATTAAGGCAAACAGTCATATTGCCCTTATCAGCATGAGTAAAAAAGACACTAGGATTAATCTTGCAAAATTGACTAGAAAACTTCTTTGTCATGTTTTGTTAACAGTTGTGGATGGTTACTAACTAATTCTATATTTTTAATTAGTCTACCTTTAAGATCATGTGTACGAACGATATTTTGATTTTTAAATCTAGACTCAAAATTTGTTACAGTTGTATAGTATTTTTTTGAAAACAAAGTATTCCAATTAAAATTCTCTCTTCAAGAAACAATATTAATAACTTGCGATGGAATATGAGTATCACATAGATTTTTAACCCATTTTACTCTTCATGTTGTATCAATTAAAGTGAATTTACAAAGGGAAAAGAGTCAACCCAAATAAAAAACTTAAAACATCTTCATATCAACAACGTTTCACTGGTTTGGTTTCCAGCCTCTTCTGATCTCGTGATAATTACAGTACTATCGATGACCCGCTCATCAGTGTACTATTAACTCTCGTTACATTATGACATGTCGTTGATCACTATGTACATATTAAGAATTTATTGTTTACTGTCGACGAGAAAATTTTATTCTTATAATCTCATGACTACTATGTGATTGATGAAGTATTATTATTTTATTATTATGGTATGTGCTTATTAATAATCTTTAGCAATCATATGTATTTTCGATTTTATTTATTTATTTGTTATTATTTTAAATAATGATCTGAAGAGGCTGGAAACCAAATCAGCGAAACGTTATTGATATGAAGATGTTTTAAGTTTTTTATTTGGGTTGGCTCTTTTCCCTTTGTAAATTCACTAATTAAAGTAAATTTACTACTAATTACAACTACGTCCTACAAAGGAACGACGGCCAGACTCAAGAAAGGTTGAGTTTCTACAAATCTATTTCACTAAAATATGGTTGCCAAACAGTTTCTGTGTTGAAAAGATGGTCTAGACTGAAATATGATCTGTCACAGTCCAACTCTAGACTATTATTTTTAAACAAATGCAGACGTGAAAAGGTTATTCCGGCACATATATCCAAGAGCTACACACGTATGTTTACGTTCAACAGTAATACTTGCCACCGACAACACAGTTCCATGATTAATCTACAAAGTAAAAAACTACTTAAATTGGAAATTAATGATTTGTATGTTCATATTAATTTTGTTAGGAAACGCCTAAATATGATAGTTTATATTATGAATACTCTTAAAATTAATTTAACTACTCTGGAAAATTTCAAAAATTTTATTGAAAGTAAAAATAAAAATTTTTTTGAAAATTGGAAAAGACGCTGAACAAAAATTTGATAAAGTAGTTAGTAACAAGAAAACACTCACTTTTTTATCTCATAGTAAGAAAGAAAAATGAGTTAAAAATCTATGTGATACTCATATTCCATCGCAAGTTATTAATATTGTTTCCTTAGGAGAGAATTTTAATTGGAATTCTTTGTTTTCAAAAGAAGTTTTAAATTACAATTCTAATCATACTTTACAGTTAAAACGTAATATTGTTTATAATTTAATTTACAGATCCTTTTAGTAGCTCATAAGTCTTCCATAATGCCAATATTAAAATTCTCAAAAATATTTTGATGGACAATGATTATCCGGAAATCTTTATCTGTTCATGTATTTCCGAACGTATCCGTAAGCACCAATACAAAACACTGAAACCGAAAAATAGCATTAGTAATTGAAGTTTAACAATTTCATTGCCTTTCGAAAAACACTTTTTCTATTCTTGTCAATCAACATTTCGTAAGTTTAATATTCGTTGTGTACCATTAATGAACCATAAACTCAATAATATAGTCAAGCTAGGTAAAGACAAATTTGAAAAATGGATGGAAATTGGTATTGTTTACAAATTCCAATCTGATAGTTGTCCAGCCACTTATATTGGTCAAATGAAAAGAAATTTAAAAAAAAGAATAGACGAACACAAAAAGACACCTTTAGAAAAATTGTTACCAATTCCAAAACATTTGAAAGAAAATCCCTCTCATAGTTTTGATTTGAAAACGTACAGATTGTACGTAGGGAGATTAACAAATACAAAAGATTAATTTCAGAAATGATTCACATGAACACACATAGTCATACCATTAATAGATAAGAAGATACACAATTTTTGAGCAAAAAATACCATAGAATTTATAGATTCCTCACTAATTCATAATTTATTTACAAAGATTTATTTACAAATTTTATAATATCTATTCACAAAATGGTTAATTTTGAAAAATTTCATATACTTTGTTTCATTATTTATATAATAAGTTAAGTTCAATTTTAAATTTGAACTTTGTTGCGTGAGAATATTTCTCAGTGTACTATCGGCTCTCGATGTATTTACTTGTTGGTGTCGATCACTATGTTTACTTTGAAAAACTGTTATTTTCGACGAGAGAATTTTTATTCTTATAATTTTATGACAATTATGTGATACACCAAGTATTATTGTTATGGTATGTGCTTATTTATAATGTTTAGTAACCATATGTCGTTGGGTGGGAGCAGGAACGTACTATTAGAGCTCGGCGCGTAAAAACATCCCATTTCGGCTCGGCGCGTAAGAACGTCCTATCTCGGGTGTGTCGTGTAAAGACATTGTGAACAAAGCTTAAGGCGGGTAGAAAAGTTACGTATACCATTCATACATGGAACAATTCGGATATGATTTGTATCCGAGGTCACTTAGGGGGTTTTTGGACCCGCTGAATTCGATTTTGAGATCTATTTTAGTGTAGAGTGCAACACGCATACGCAGAAGAGGATTTTTGCCCAAATCAAAGCTTTTAGTGCGAATCTGAGGGTACCCAGGGGGTTTTGCGAGTAGCTGAATTCGTTTCCGAGGTCTATTTAAGTGTACGACTCCATGCGCATGCGCTGAAAAGGATTTTTGCGTAAATCAAAGCTTTTAGCCTGAATATGAGGGTACCCAGGAGGCTTTTCGAACCCACTGAATTCGATTTTGAGATCTATTTTAGTGTACAGTGCAGTGTGTGTGTGTGTGTGTGTGTGTGTGTGTGGGTGGGTGGGTGTTTTTTCTTTTTTTTTATCCGAAGAGGTGGAGAATGCTTTTTACGCACCATGTCAAGAGCTGCTCGGAGCTCCCCGTGTGTGGGGCTCGCCAAGTTGATGGTCTAACTTGTCTGGTCAGATGGATCTACCCACTAAACTCCAACCTCTTTGTCTTCCGTAAGCCTAAATGAACCCCCACGAAACTGCTTCTAGGTATTACTTCGCGGGGGAGGCATTAGCTAATTTGCTCTTCCTTCTTGCTGTCATTCCCTACATCCCCCAACTGATGTTAGTTGGTTGGAGGTTC